>PVHX01002290.1:0-98671 GCA_004024805.1 Geosciurus inauris
TCAATTAATTGGATTCTTTTCTGGATACCTCTTCTTTCTCCTCTTGATTCCTTTTCTTTGTCTCTTTTCCTTATTTCTCTCATTTTTTAATCTCTCTCCCTTCCCCCACCTAGTTTCCTTTTTGTTTTTCCCTTCTCCTAGTATAATTTAGTATTAAATATACTATCATTAATTTTAGCTGTCAGCCTATTCTATATTATTTATCACCCACTTTTACCATTGTTTAGTAGAGTTGTAGAGGTAATTAGCAGTAGATTAATTTATGTTGACATACAGTTTGCTCTTAATTTACCACTGTTACTGATGATTACACCTCTCAAAGCAGTGCTGGTAGAAGAAAATACAGGATACAGAAGAACATTTCAATAAAGAGGTGGAAATCTTGAAAAACAGTCAGTCAGTTATCTTTGAAATGAAAGGCACGATCAGTCAAGTTAGAGGCTCAGTTAAAGTCTCTTTAGTAGATTAGATCAAATAGAAGACAGAGCTGCAGAGCTTGAAGACAAGGTGGACACTTTAGAGCATTAAAAAGGTATTAAAGAAAAGAAATTATGATCAGAATATCCATGAACTCTGAGAAAACATTAAGAGACCTCAGTTAAGCCTCAGAGTTATTAAGGAAGGTGGAGAAATACAGGCTAATGGCATTGAGAACCTATTTAGTAAAATAATATTAGAAAAATTACCACACTTTTGGAATGAGAAGAACACTGAGATACTATGGGGATTTAGAACAACAAACAAACAAGACCAGAAAATAACCTCTCTAGGACACGTTATAGTTTAGATGCCAAAAATCCAGATCAGGGAAAAAAACTTTAAAAGTGGCAGTAGAGAAACACCAGGTTATCTAGAGAGACAAACCAATGACGACAATAATAGATCTCTTAGAAGAAACCCTAAAGTCGAGGGCAACTTGGAATGACATGCTTCAGCCCCTGAAAGAGGGTAACTGCCAACCGAGATTGTCTATTCAGCAAAGCTATCCTTCAGAATTGAAGAAGAAATAAAAACTTCCCAATATAAGCATAAACTACAGCAAGTTGTTACTACTAAACCAGCATTGTAGAAGATCTGTAAAGGAATTCCACACACACAAGTAGATAAAAACCAAGAAAACTCCTAAACGAATAAATCTCCTTAGAGGAGTAAATAAGCAAGTGAAAATTAGGATCGGATTGAATATTAGAAATAAATCAGAATGGCAGGAAAAATTAAATGTCTCTCTATAGTAACACTAAATATAAATGATCTCAATTCTCCAATTCAAAAAAAAAAAAAAAAAGACTAGCAGATTGTATTAACAAACAAGACCCAACTATATGTTGCCTTCAAGAAACACGCTTTGTAGGCCAATATCCACAGGATGAAAGTAAAAGTATGGAAAAAGATAATCCATGCAAATGAAATCTGAAAGCAAGCTGTAGTAACTCTCATCTGACAATGCCTACTTTAAGCCAAAACTAATTAGAAAAGACAAAGAAGGTCATGACATACTGATAAAGGGAGGAATCCAACAAGAAGGTGCAATGATAGTAAATATGCCCTACACACGGTGGCATAAATTACATTTAAAAATATTATTTTACATAAAGACTCAGCTAGATCCCAATACAACGATACTGTGTTATTTTAATGTGCCTCTCTAGATAGGTCATCCAGACCTAAACTAAGGACAGATAATACAGACCTAAAACATATTATAGGTCAAACAGACTTACCAGACATCTGCAGAATATTTTATCCAGCAATAATTGAATACATTTTTCATCTACTCATGAAAATTTCTACAAAATCCACATTTTAGGTCACAAAGTGAGTCTTAGCAAATACAAAAAGTTGACATAATTTCTTGCATCTTATCACAATGGAATGGAATTAGAAATGAAGATTAAGAAAAATACAGAAATTATATAAACATGGAGATTGAACAATACACTTTTGAATTATGAGTGGGCTATTGAAAAAATCAGGGAGACATTAAAAAATTCTCAGAATCAAATGAGTATAGAAATACAGCACACCAGAATCTCTGGTACACTACCAATGTGGTTCTAAGAGAACCACAAGTTCATGAATGCCTACATTAATAAAAGAAAGATCCAAAACAAGTAACCTAATGCTTAATCTCAAGGTCTTAGAGAAACAGGAAAAAACTAATGCCAAAGCCAATATAAGTCAATAACTAATAAAGAGCAGAGCCCAAATCAATGAAATAGAGAATAAGAAATACAATGAAATCAATGAAATAGAGAACAAGAAATACAAAGGATCAATGTAATAAAGAGTTAGGTTTTTTTAAAAATATAAAGAAGAGCCAGGCACGGTGGCTCACGCTTGTAATCCCAGCACTTTGAGAGGCTGAGACAGGAGAATCGCAAGTTCAAAGCCAGCCTCAGCAATGGCAAGGTGCTAAGCAACTCAGTGAGACCCTGTTTCTACATAAAACACAAAATAGGGCTGGGGATGTGGTTCAGTGGTCGAGTACCCCTGAGTTCAATCCCCGGTACCAAAAAAAAATTATATATATGATTGATAAACCCTTAGCCAAACCAACCAAAAGAAAGAGCTGGGCATGGTGGCACATGCCTATGATCCCAGCAGCTAGGGAGGCTGAGGCAGGAGGATCGCAAGTTCAAAGCCAGCTTCAGCAATTTAGTGAGGCACTTGCAACTCATTGAGACCCTGTCTCTAAATACAATATAAAAAAGAGTGGGGGTTGATGTGGCTCAGTGGTTGAGTGCCTTTGGGTTCAAGCCCTAGTACCAAACAACAACAAAATAATAAAATTAGAGGCAGAAGAGAAGATATTACAAGACACCACTGAAATGTAGAGGATCATTAGGGACTATTTTGAAAACTCATCTTCCAATAAATTGAAAAATCTAGAATAAATGAACAAATTCCTAGACATATATAGCTTACTAAAATTGTACTAAGAGGATAAAGAAAACCTAAATTAACTAATAACAAGCAATGAGGCTGAAGCAGTAATGGCCTTCCAACAAAGAAAAGTCCAGAGCCAGATGGATTCACAGCCAAATTCTACCAGGTCTTTAAAGAAGAAATATTGCTAGTCCTCCTCAAATTATTCTATGAACTAGAAAGTGAGAGAATACTTTAAAATTTATTCCACAAAACATGTATCATCCTGATACCAAAGCCAGATAAGGCTACATTAAAGGAGAAAACCCTATAGATAAATATCTTTGATGAGTGTGGATGTAAACATTCTTAATAAAATATTAGCAAATTCAGTAGCACGTTAAAAAGATTTTATACATGATTAGGTTGGTTTCTCTAGGGATGCAAGGATAGTTCAACATATTCAAATCAATAAACATAATATACCACATAAATAGGACCAGGGACAAAAATCATGTGGTCAAAAGAAGCAGAAAAAGCCATTGACAAAATTCAGCACCCATTCATGATAAAAATCTTGAGGGAACTGCAAATAGAAGAACTCATCTCAATGTTAAAAAGGCTATTTGTGAATAACCCAAAGCCAACATCATAGTGAATGGGGAAAATAATGAAAGCATTTCCTTTAAAATCAAACAAGATGAGGAAGTTCACTTTCACCACCTCTATTTAATATAGCATTTGATATTTTAGCCAGAGCAATTAAAAAATAAAAGGAATACAAATAGGGGAAAAGAAGCCAAATTATTACTGGAGATGATATTATCCTCTGCTTAGGATCCTAAAAGCTCCACCAGAAAACTTATAGAGCTGATAAGCAAATTCAGCAAAGTTGCAAAATCAACATACAAAAATCAGCTTTTCTGTACACCAATAATGAAATCTGCTAGAAAAATCAAGAAAACAATTCCATTCACAACAGTGTACAAGTAAAATACCTAGGAATAAATCTAACTAAAGATTTGGAAGATCTCTGCAGTGAAAATTATAGAACATTGGGGAAAAAAGACACCATAAGATGGAAAGACTTCTCATCTTCCCATGTTCATGGATAGGAAGAATTAATATTGTTAAATTTGCCATTTTACCAAAAGTGACCTACAGATTCAATGCAATCAAAATATCAATAATATTCTTCACTGAACCAGAAAGACACAGTTCTAAAACTGACATGAAAGAACAAAAGGCCCAGAATAGCCAAAGAAATCCTGAGCAAAAAGAGCAATGCTGGGGCATCAGAATACCAGATTTCAAATTATATTACAGAACTATAGTAATGAAAACAGCATGTACTGACCTAAAAACGGACATGGAGACAAAAGGAAGAGAAAACCAAGAGAAAAACCCACACAGATACAGTCCTCAGATCCTTGATAATGGTGTCAAAAACACATGTTGGAGAAAAGAGAGCCTTTTGAAAAAAAATGGTGCTGGGAAAACCAGATATCCATGTATACAAGAATGAAACTAGAGTGCTATCTCACCCTGCACAAAAGTTTCATGAAAGTCAACTCAAAATGGATCAAAAACCTGGGAGTTAGACTAAAAACTTTGCAACTGCCAGAAGAAAACATTATAGGAATCACTCCAACATCTAGGCACAGACAACAACTTCCTTAATAGAACCCCTAAATCTCAGGAAAAAACCTAAGAATTAATAAATGGAATGGCAACAGATTGGAAAGCTTCTGCACAGGAATGAAAATGATTAATAGCATGAAGATAGAGACAACAACAGGGAGAAAATCTTTGCCATTTACTCTTCTGACAGAGGATTAATGTATAGAATATAAAAACTCAAAAAGCTTAACACCAAAAAAGCTCCAAATAGCACCATCAATAAATGGGCTAACAGGCTTTGGAGAAACTGACATTTCTCCAAAGAAGAGATACAAATGGCCAACAAATATATGAAAATGTGCTCAACATCTTTAGCAATCAAGGGAAAATCAAATCACAACCATGCTGAGATTTTATTTCATTCCAGTGGGATTGCCAATAATCAAGAACACAAATAGCAATAACTGTTAGCCAGCATGTGGAGGAAACTGAACACTTATTCACTGTTGATGGGATTGTAAATTAGTATGACTTCTATGGAGATAAGTATAGAGTTCCTCAGAAGATTGGGAATGGCGCTATGATATGATCCAGCTATACCACTTTATAGTATTTACCCCAAAGAATTAAAGTCATATCCGTGTTTACAGTAGCACAAATCACAACAGCCAAACTATGGAACCAGCCTAGGGGTCCATCAACAAATAAATGGATAAAGAAAATATGACACACACACACACACACACACACACACACACACACACAATGGAATTCTGTTCATCCATACAGAAGAATGGAATTATGACATTTGTAGGAAAATGGATGGAACTTGAGAACATCATGTCAAGTGAAATAAGCCACACTCAAAGTCAAGGTTCATTAAGTTCTCTCTCATATGTGGAAGGTAGACAGAAAAAAGAAAAAAAAAAGTGAGGGTTGGAGGCAACCTTATGAAAATGTAAAGGAGATCATAAGGGTAGAGGAGAGAGTCAGAAAGGGGGAGGGGGAGGTACTGGGGGATGAAGGTGGTCCGATTATGTAATGTGCATGAATGAATGTCACAGTGAATCCTTTATCATGTATAATTTTCATGCACCAATAAAAACATTTAAAAAGCACAAATTATATCAATAAATCTCAAAACCATGAGCCAAAAAATAAAGATACAACTGTCATTTCAACTTAGAAATTCAACTGTGTTTATATAATTATTTATTGACTATATACAACACATTGCCAAACATATTATACGTATTTATAAATATAAAAAAATTACAGAAACTTGGATGATTTAGGCTTTTCAGCCATCATAGGATGCATTGGAGTTATCATGAATGCCTTTGGCTCACAGCCCTGCCAGGTGTCAGAAACAGGGAGCAGACGTGTGGAGAGTATCCCAGACCATGCTCCCCAACTCTAGGCTGAACACTTCAGAGGCTCTGGAAAGGACAAGTTCCCTGTGTTAGACATTCTGGGGACAGCTTGCCTCCAGGGCTAAAGGAGGACTCTTGAGGGAGGACAGGGAGAATTTGTCAAGTTCTCCTCATGTGTGATTATATAGAGTTGTGCATTTGATTTCCCTGCACCTTGCCAGTGTGTGAGTATAAATGAAATGATCTTTAGTGTGTAATCACCTTGACTCATTGGTCTCACCTGCTGGCCTAGAGTAATGGCAGCAGGACTCTTTCACATGGAAACAGATGGGCTCAATTTCTGCTGTGCCCTGGCATGTCCTGCCAACCTTCCGAGACAGAGGTCCCGGCCTTGTCAATTCTTCAGGTGTTTTGACAAAATGCTCCACCTTTGAGAAATATCAGTACTATTATGTACCAGGGTTCTTTATTGATCCAGGTGGGTCTTGGGTGTGTGGGGTTAGTGGCCTGTCCAGGGATTGGGCATGTAGAGAACATAACAAATTTTGTTCCCTTTCTTCCTTACATCTTGCCTTGCTTTCCTGCTGTGTAAAATTGTCCAGATTTAATCAAAACAAAGCCCCCACGTATGTTTACTCATGCATTTTGGCCCAGGGGAAATTTTGTTCTCACATACCAATCTCCACTTACATTCCCTTATAAGAGTTTGGATATTCCATAAATTTTATTGTTTCCAATCTAACAGAGGGGAAAAATTGGTTCAAAGTCTCTTGACTCAGGGTGGGTCAAACAACAAACATAAGATTTCACTCTTGTGATTTTGAGTCTAAGTCAGTGCTCTGGGCCAAGGGTGGAGCCCTGAGCCAAGTGAGACTGCACTTGGAGCTATGCAGACCTTCTGGGACAAGCACACCAGGCAGATGCTACCTCTTTTATTTTTAGTAGTTTGGGCCATGACATGGATTCTAAAAGCAACAGCTGGTGCTTAAGATAATAAGCAACCCTCCAAACAGAAAAATCCATCCATTAATAAAGATATTATATAAATAGGCAAAGAATATACAATTGGATAATATTAATAGGATTGAAAAAGAGGCACAAGGGCCTAATTGCACATCAGAGACTTGATTCCTAAAGTAGTTCAAAACCTAGCTGTCGGACTCTTTTTCTCTTCCTTTCTGCTCATGTCCAGTTCTGGGAGAGCGAGATGGCTGGGGAGGAGGATGGTTCTCTGTGTGAATAGCACAAAAATGTGTCCTTGTAAGAGGAACAGTGAGGAACTGTTTGTGTAGTCTCTGCCAAGATCTAGTGTCTGTCCAGATTCACAAATGATGCTCTTGACTCAGGGAATGCCTCATGTGTTCTGGTTGTCTGTGCAAATGTTGAGAACACAAACAAGAACCGAGAAGCGTTCTGGGAAAGGCGTAAGACTGTTTCTGTCATCTGACCTACTAGCCAGAAAACAGCTACTGATGGCAGAAAACAATAGGCAAGCTCAGCTGATGAAGAAGCCCATTAACAGGGAAAAAACCCTTCTTTTTCACTGCAGGCTTGGCTAGAAAATCATAGGTACCAATAATGGTGTGTGCTCCTCAGAAACATCAGGTGCACCTACAATTAAGATAAAGGTGTATTTTAATTTGGTAAGTCATCCTCTTTGCTTTCATCTTTATTTTCTTGAAATAAATCACCAGATAATGTCTTTGATGTGTGAAGAGAAGAAATTGAGATTCTTTTGGCACTAAATGGTGCAAAGACAACATCTATGGTGAGACACTCAAGTTGCTCCCAGTCACCTGCTGCAAGCAGTCAGTGGGCTCATGGGTAGGAAGATGTTACGATCAACTAGGAACTTTTCATTTTGGGTGGCACAGTTCAGCAGAAGGGCTGACAGCGCAGCAGTCTTGGGTATTTGTGATGCTGTGACACCTTACTCATATGTCACCTTGACATTTTGTAGCGTACCCTAACATTGGCGTGCCATTCTGCCTGGATCTGCTGACGCATGTTATGGAAACAGATGCATGTGCTCATGCCACTGTGCTGAGTAGGGGTCCTCAGGAAGGAAATGCATCATAGATTAAATGTGGGACATGCTGGGTTGGTGGCATGTGCTTACATGGGCTTACATGAGCTGTGTGAGGAGAGATAAATGAGCTGGCTGATGGCGGGCAGCAGAAGCTGTGTGCCTGTTTTCTCCCTGCATACATAACGAGGTGCAGACTTCTGTTTTTCTGGGACTCATTCAAGCATTTTGTAAGTGAAGTTCCAATGAGCTGGAACCTCTTCTTTCAGCAGATGTTTCTGCAAATTGTCCTCCTGCTACCCCCACTTGACTGTCTGCAGGACTTAAACGTCTCTCTTAAGCTATTTTGCATTCTCCCTGGCCCCTTGAGTCAGTTTGGGCCACCTTTACGGTGGGCACGGACGATCACCTAAACTATGCTTTCCTCTTGGCTCAACCTCTGTCAATGGATTCGCCTTCTGGTGCATTGGAGACCCTGATCCTGTAGGTTTCTTGCTAAATATTGATTGAACTAGAACCCACATCCTGTTCCCAGGTGAGACATACATTGTCACAGAAAACTATCCTAAGTGACACCGCAAAGCTGACAAATTATAAAATCACCCTGTTTGTATTTTTAACATACAATTTTAAACTATCATTACCTAGGTCCTGCTGGAAGAATTTTCTCTTGTTTCCAGACCTCCTTCATGCTTGTTCAGGCAGAGGTGCCTTCTGGCCTGCATTCTTCTGTTGTATGTCACCAACATCGCACAACTGAACTGAAATAACAAACACCCAGTGAGGTTGGGATTCCTCTCTTGGTTAACGCTACTGTGTGGGGCCCGGATGTGACAGGCAGAGCACTTTATTTTGTATTTCATAAGCTCTGAATTGTTCATTTACATTTCACCCCCAAGCAAATGTCACATTTCTAATGATAAATCAAGGAAAGGTTTTCACAAGGCAGACAAGTGGCTGCAGAGACAGCCGAATGGGACGATGCTGTCAGTTATGCATCTCAGCTGTCAGTGTCCTCTCAGCTCCAGCACCACTAAATCAAAGTCCAATTCAGTTTTTGTACTTGCTTTCCGAGGGTCCTCGCTCCCCTGCATTGCGGCAGTTGTGAGATCCACTGGGGCTGACTCTTCTGAGTCCAAAACTTCAAGGAGTGGAAAAGGGCCCTCCTGGCATCTGAATGCATTTGTTACACATTTTCTGAAATGAATCTGAAGACATTGAAAATGCAGCACTCCTTTTGTTCATGTTTGAGTGATTGTGAAATGACAATCCACTCTGAATTTTAAAATTTGCTGTTGCTGTTTAATATTTATGTACTTCTGCAGTGCGGTCTATTAGGTTCAATTAGAAGGTGTATACGTAAGGAGACACACTATTATATCACCAATCAGGATGACCCTAACTCGAGGGAAAAACAAAACAACAAAAAACTCTAACCCGCAAATCACTAATGAGAGATTCTAGCCCAATCTTTGTGTAAATCTTCTAAACATTTTGGTCAAAATGGTATTTGGGCTAATCAGACTGATAGGAAGAATGCTGGTCATGGGGAGGTGATGAATATTCTGGAAAACAGTTGAAACAATGAGAACATGGTCAGAGGTGACAGAAATTAAATAAATGGTAATATCTTTGCTCATGAAACTAGGGGTATGTGTGAGTAGTCTCAGGTGTGATTTGTCCCCGGGGTCAAACAGTGCCTTGGTCTTGGGTCTCTCTCTATCGCTATCTTGGTTCTGCTTTCCTTCAGATGTTGGCTTTGCTCGCAGGCAGGACCTGACTGCAGGGTAGGAGAGATGACCACTGACCTCTGGGGGCCACAACCTTATCCAAAGGGAAGAGAAAGTCACTCTTCATCCCAGAGTCCATAAAGCTAATCCCAGGAGAGAATTAATCAGTGCTGCTGAAATCCCGTGTCCAGTGGAGACACTGACCATCTGTCGCTCATGCCTGCCAAGGTAAGGGGTAGACTTGGTCATGAACAAGGCCACCAGATAGTCTGGAGTGGAGGAGGGACTGTTCTTAAAAAGCAGAAGTCAGTGGATGGACAAACCACAGTGTCTACCATTCAGGGCTGTTCCCTGGGACGTGGTGGATTCATCGGCCCTGGGGGACTGCCTGAAGGGCACTGCGTTTAGGCATTCCGTGATCATGGTGGGTTCTCTGAACTTTCCATTCTAGCCAATTCTAAAAATCCCTTAGTCAGAAATCATGTAGAAAACCTAAGAAAAACTTGCTCAAATGGAAAAGATGTCATAGCTGTGTGGTGAGTGTATAAACTATGTTTGAATCATCTTGATGACCAGTGCTACAAAAATGTTTTTGACTCCTCCAATTCAGTGAAATCCCTGATCTTAACTACCTTATTTCATCTCATGCAAAAATCTGGATGTGTCATCAAATAATGAGCCTCAGTGATGATGATAAATGGACATCTTTATAGAAGGGATTGCTGTTTGCCAGGCACCATGCAGAGCTTATCACAAGGCTTCTCTTCCATAATTTTTACAAACATCTCCTGAGGTAGGTTTTAAAATATTCACTTTTAATAAATAGTTGGCAGAAAGCAAATTGCTTACCCGAGATCACATAGTTGTGGACTAGAAATCAGAACCACACTCTTCAGGAAGCCTGGGCGGTTGTGTTACCCCCCACCCCCGCCCCAGCCTGGCCCTGCCAAGGTCAGATAAGGTGTGAAGGCGATCACTAGGGGCAGAGCTGTCAGAGACTCTTTCGGAGGGAGGTCAAGGAATTAGGGCCTCGTGACTCAGTTCACTTAGATGAGATGTGTTCTGAAGATTTTCAACTTAGGACCGGAACCACTTTTAGTGTCCATATAGAAACCAGGCAAACACACCTTTATTCAAAGGGTCACCACCTGGAGGAAACCCAGTGCCTTCCACCGTCTGTTGCTCCACTGACGTTTCGGAAGGGTAGAGTAATAGTGTCTGTGTAGGCTGCGTCAGAGAGGACTTGAGACGTCGACACAGCGCTGTCGAGGAGAGGGTCACTGTGGTCTGGTACTGAAGAGCGAGGGACTCTGAGAAGCCTGCTCCCTGGGGTGAGTTAACAGTGCATAGGTGCACAGTTTCTCTGGGTGTTCCTGACTGCTTGCATCTGTGGGTTTCTTCTCTTAAACTCCTAGTTTTTGGGGGGACAAAATCCTCTAGTGTCCTGCCTCAGGGCCTACACCTGGCTGCCTGTGCTGTGGTGACCAGAGGGAAGCATTGCCGGGTTCTGGATGCAGACTCTGGGGAACCCACTCTTCCAGCCTGGAAGCCAGGCCCATCTCACTCTGCTCTGCCAGGACCAGGCTGCTCCTGCCTTCTCTTCACAGAACACACCTCTAGGCTAGGAGGCTGTCTTCAGGGTCCCACTGCCCTATCATAAGACTTTCAGATACTGCTCCTGATTTCCTCTATCTTCGTCTGCTTTGTAGGCCCTGACCAACTCCGCCTCTGAGTCCTGGGCGCCAGGTACAGGAGGGCTTCAGCTTCCAGCATGTCACTACAAAGTCTCCTCCCCTGTTCTTCCTAAATCAGTGAATTGGTGCACAACAGCTAGTGGGATTTCAGGATGCCATGTTAATGCATGTGTTCAATCTGCCATGGTTTCCTGAAGTGTACAGTCCTCTTAAAAATGAAAACTGCTTCTTTAAGAACTGATTGGCTTGGGGCTGGGGATATAGCTCAGTTGGCAGAGTGTTTGCCTCGCATACATGAAGCCCTGGGTTCAGTCCCCAGCACCAAAAATAAAAACAAAATAGAATTAATAGACTTGATGTCTTTATTATGTAAAAATATTTATCAACTTACCTACCTAGAGAATTTTTCCTAGATGGGTTCTTTGCTAACTTTTTGGTACCAGAAACCTAAACATAAGAAATTATATCCTATTTCCCATGACAGTACAGTTTTGTGTAACAACCTGAGTCCAGGAATAATTTTATGTAGCTTGAGGATGAACTTGGAGTATTGAGTAAAAAATGATTTTATTAGAGTATTAAAGTGTTTTTATTTTCATGATCCATAGAATAGCAATGCTTAAATTCAGCTTCTTCAGTAGAAACAAAACAAATAATGAACTTGCTTATGTGTCAAGGTGTGAATTCATAACACAAGGGGCAGATGATCATTTCCAACAGTATCGTTCAGTGTTGGAATCTTGATTTGCCCTGGCAGAGTGACGTTTTGTTTGAAGCAAAAGGGTATATGCATCTGTGATGTGTTGTGGAAAGAGGACTAGGGAGAACCCTCTACTTGAAGATAGGGAGTGTCCAGTGTTACTGGACATTGGAACTGGAAACTGGTGGTAATGCTAGTCTTACATTCATTCCATGACAGAGAAGGGTGAGTTGTCTGGACTGCAGAGCTGATAGGAAAGGGCTGCAGACCTTGGAGACTGGTTGGAGTTACTGACCTCAGGAAGGCAAGGAAGAGCCTGCTGAAACACATAGTAGCTGTCTGCTGTCTTGGAGGCTAGGTGAGCCAGTGGCCAGGACCTGGCTTGCGCCTCAGGGAGCTCCCTGTCTTGGCACTGGCTCTTCAACATTCTTCTTGCTCTGCTACCACGGCATGTCCAAGGAGTCTGACATCAAGCAGTCCCTTTAACCAAATGCAGATAAGTTTCTAAGTAATTTCTTGCCCTCTCCCAGTTTTAATCAGGGTTTAATTAGGGCTCTCTAGAGGAACAGAACCAATGGGACCAACCGATCTATCTATTTATCTACCTACCTATCTATCCATCTACCCCCCGGCCCCCCCCACACGTTTAAAGAACAAGGGAACTGGATTACAGGAGCAGACGCTAGGAAGTCCCACAATGGCCATCTACAGGCAGGAAACCTGGAGGAACCAGCAGGTGCTCAGTCCAAGCGGCTGGTCTCTCAGAACCAAAGGGACCAATGATGCAGCCCAGTCTGAGACTGAAGGTCTGAAAACTCCCTGGAGAATGGCATGCAAGTCCATGTTGGAAGAGTGAAGAAGACGGTACCCCCTGTTCTTGGGCAATGGCAGCAGTGATCAGGCACCTGTTCAGGAAGAATTGAGATTGTGTCTGCATGGCTTCCTCCTCCTGCCTTTTGTTCTATCCAGCCCCCAAGCTACTGGACTGTGCCACAGCATTCAGGGTGGTCTCATCCTTGGTTTGCTGTTCCACATGTCAGTGACTTCTGGAATCACCAGCCCGACACACCCAGAAACCTTTTAATCTTAGGTATCTTTTAATCCAATCAAGCTGTCAATCTAGATTAAGCATCACACTTTCTTCCTTCCTCTATGTAGAGAGCATGTAGTTTTAAGCTCCTTCTCCTGATGTTCACTTTCTCCATAAACTTCCACTGAGAATTTTTGTGTTCCCAGCAGTGTACAGGTATCTTTCTTCTGGACTTCTTCCTTTTGAAACCAGAGTTTTGAGATGAAACTCGATTCAGTGCTTCCGCTGGCAGTGGGGTCTGCACAAGGTGCAGACCTCTGTAGCGAGAGGTGTTGCAGCTTTTAATGGGGGGCCCCTCCCTCCAGTGCTGCAGCAGACCCCAGCAACTCACTGTTAATTTCTTCTTCTTTCAGGGTTCTTGTCTTGGGAATGCAAAGAATGAAATCCACAGACCAGAATGCGTGAGTGGAAGAGTAGGATTTATTGAAAAGTAGGAGCAGGAACAGAACTTTGCAGTGCAGGAGGGGACCTGATAGCAGCCTTTCTCCCACCAAGTATGCTAGTCTAGGTGTGTCTTTAGCACTTGTGTCACCACTGTTGGTCCAAACTTGTGCTAATTAGGGTTTGGAGAGGTCATAACGCTATAGGTTAGCTCTGAATCCCATTCAGATCTGCCTTACTTCCATTTTCTTGGAGGTTGATGTCACTGAATTGTGCATGCTCAGTGGGGTGTCTGGAGTGGCAGGGCTGGCTGCATGGAATGTGCTTCTGCAGCAGGTAGTCCCACCGTGTGCGGGCCAGGCTGCTGTGGGGTGATGGTCAGCTTGCCCAGGCTCACCTCACCCACCCCAGTGCTCTGCACCTCAGGCTCTGACCAGCACGGCAGGTTGTGCCTGGCAGCCCAGGTTTGCTATCTGTGCTTCAGCCCACCAGGGCTGCTTTACCGCTCCCCTGCTGAGTGTCCTTCTATTAGCAGGACAATTTCATTGTAGTTAGAAGAATCCCAATTCATATGATGTGCAGGTGGAAGGGAATTCGTTGCCATGCATGGTCAGGATACGAAGGGTACTGCTGTATTCAAGCACTCCTGGATCTAGAGGAGCAGCTGTGTGGCCATGTTTGCTGGCCCCTCTCAGGTCCCATTTCTTTTGGGTTCCCTATATTTTTAGGCATGTTTTCCCCATGTGATTTCTAAGATGGCCGCAACCAATGCGAATTTGCATCAGACCGAATTTAACTGCTACAGAAAGGGAATGCATTTTTCAGATTCTCCAAGAAAGTCCCAGAGATGCTTCCCAAGAGGTGGCTGGGCTGTGTGCTGGTTCCTCAGCTGGTGGTGATGCCTCTGGGAACAGGGTAATTGGATTGGCCAAGCCCAGGTCATCTGCTCACTCTGAAGTCAGGGGAAGTTTAGTCCACTGGGACCATGAAAGCTGAAGGTGGGACAAGACTTCTTCTTACCTAACTTCTGGGCAAGCCAAAGTAACAGACACACACAAGCATCTAGCATTCCTAAAATGTGGCTAACATGTCTCCTCCCTGCCCTGGTCCTTCCTGAGGCCTGAAATGAGTGCACACCCTTTCCATGGCCCTCCAACGAGCAGCCAGCTCCTCCGGCTGGGTCGTACAGCCTGTCCATACCTGTTGGAGGGAAGGACCCTACCCACCTGTTCCTCTCTCTAGGAGCCTAAACAGTTACCCCGCGCTCAGTGCTCAGAGCCCAGTTCTAACACAGTCACACTCTTTCTTATACATCTTTTATCTACTTCCTCCCTGAATCCTCTCCTTGCCCTTGTCCTTTTATTTCGGAAACTTCTTTCTTTTTCTTTCTTTGTTCTGTGTTTGAGTGAAATGCGTCCATAATCCTGGCCAATAGTTTTTCAAGCACATAGTACTACAGACACACATAAAGTCACACATTTTTAAGTGATATTAGATATAGTGGAGTCCTCCTTTAGTGCCTGTAAGGCCCCCTCTGAGTCTTCACAAAAGTCATCCTTCACGCAAGTCATTTTCTAATTTGGTAGGTTTACCTCATTATTGGCATTGCAGATAAACTCTTTTGATGGGAACGTCTCTACTTGGTTGGATTGTGGGTGTTTCCAATGTGTTACAAGACCATTACAGCCACATTCCAGGATCAATAGTTCATGGACTGAACTGGAAACTCATAGAGGTTTACAATAATTCATCTATACAGAGATGTATTTTCTCTCCTCCACTGGCCGTACCTCAAAAAATAAAAATGGATGATTGCAATTTTTATTTCTTGAGACAATAAAAATGTGTATTATTAAAACTCTTACAGAAAGCCTGTGTCGTGTGCTGGGTTGAAGGTCACAGTGCTGTGTGTGTGTGTGGGGGGGAGGGTCAGATTATAAAAGTGAACAGAATACTATTCCTGTTGCCGAGGAATTTATTGTTCCGTGGGGAAATGAAGGTGTGAGATTCACACTCAGAAAGGGCCCTGAGTTGGAATGAGCCCTGTCTCTCAGGTCTGCGTCCCACGTGATCATCTCAGCAGCATGGGCATTGCTAACTCCGTCCTGGTTCAGAGGCCAAGGCCATGGTTTGGAAAGCGAGTGTGCCGTAGTTCCTCACATCTGCAAAGACACTGCGACTCCTGGTCCTATCAGTGTGGCCCCAGGGTCACCATCTTCGCAGCTTAGTGGAAGCGGGTGTGACTGCTTGGTGGGCCAGCAAGAACTGCTGATGCCTAACTCGGGATGGCACATCCCCACAGGAGTTCTGCTGGGTCCTGGCTCCCTCCTCTTCTGGCTTGCAGACTCCAGACCTCCAGCATCCCGGCCAAGCTCCCCCTTGCAGTCCAGCTGCACGTCCCTCACACTTCCCTGTGCTCTGCAAACCCTCCACTTGAATTAATTTCAGGATCATGGGGGTCAGATAGAGCTGTGGCTCGTATGCCTGAGTGTCCAGAACACCTCTCCTCTGATTCCCCTGATTTGTGCTGCAGAACGATGCTGAAAGCTGCCCCTGCCAGCAGGGGTCTTGGGCAATGGACATGCAGGGTCGTCGGTGGGAGAGGAGGGGAAGAACATAGTTGCCACAGCAAATGGGTCTGGAGGGAGGTCTCCAGTGGGTGCCCTTCAGCCACACTGGCTCCCACTGACCAGGCACTGGCAGACAATCCTGTCGGGACACTTCAGCTCTGAGCACATCTAGAGCGGGAGGCACGATGTCCTCATCAGCTATACTGGTCTGTGATTATTGATTGGGGGGGTGGTAACAAAATTAATTAGCTGCTGAGGCAGAGCATTGTCAAATCATGTTAAATGATTTTATATCCAATACAGAGATTAAAATCGATTCTTTGGATTCAAGATGCAACACTATAATTACTAATATTAAATTAAGGTTTATGTCATAGTGTGGGTTGGCCTACGGCTCCCTCCCCAGGAGAGCATCTGGAGCCATCTATAGATTTTTTGTGTGTACTTTCATGTTTTTATGTCACAATGCATAAAGTTGAGTAATTTAAAGGAATGCACAATTAAAAAATCGTCTGTAGGTGAGTCCTTGAGAAGGCTCGTGAGGAACATAGGCTGTTTTTTGACCACTTGGAGCTAGAATTCTGAAATAATCTTAGAACAGTGTTGTTCGTCTTTAGAAGGTGAAAGAGTCTTAGTACCATTTTCTGAAGAAATTACTTTCTGTCTAAAATTTATGGAAGAAACTGCAGATGAGAGCAAGCCACAGGGGCATGTCACGTCCTTGGATGTTCTTTGTCCCTGGACGTGCAGGGTCCCGGGCACTGTGACAGTGTGTTGCGGGCCTTTCCAGCTGAGGACGGGCAGCTGGAGGGAGGATGCGGTGCTCTTCCTTTCCGGGTCTCCCACCATACCTTGCTGCCCTTGTGCTGACTCCCACCTGACTGAAGAATCACCTTTCTAAATGGCTGGTGCAACCTGGTGCTATGGGACAGTGTGGTCCCTTCTGACTCCACAGAGTTGGTCCAGCTGGTGGGCGCCGTGCATCTTCCCTTCCAGGACAGGTTCACGGATGCTCCTGGCAACTTGCAAGCTCAGCTGAGAAAGAAAGACCTGATCACACCCATCTGCCCTGAAGCCTTTCAGAGGACACCTTGCTTAAGGATTACGGGCATATGTACCTGCCTGGCTTTAAGGACCTCTCAAAATCTCTACTTCAACACCTTTTCTTCACCTCCATCTGGCCTTCTTGAGTGCCCACCCCAGACAGGGCCATGCTGCATGGCATGCCACACTTGGCATGTGTGTTTGCTCGATGTGCTTCTCTGTTTGCAGTGATTCCTAGCCCCTCCCCACACACTGCTCTCCTTAGGCTTCAGAACCCAACACCCCATTAGCAAAGCTGTTCCTGGACACTGACCTCCAGGAGAACTCTCGCTTCTGGCATTTCTCTGCATGACTTCAGAGTTTTAGTGATTCCACTTTTCATTATGATGTAGCAACCAGGCGCTGTCTCTGTGTTCAGGTCTCCAGGAAGACTGTGAGGAAGGAACACTGTTCCCCGTGAGTATTGTAGGAGAGGAGTCAGCTACCTCTGTGAGGTTAGTGTTAAACGATCTCCTACAAAACCCCTGGGCCTCTCAGTTTCCTTGTGCAGATTATTTGGTCTCAAATTAAGGTTCAACAAAACCAACTACTGCATTTGACCCACCAGAAGGGTTTCAATGCAAGAGGGCATGGTGATGACGATTTAGAAGGGCAGGTGGGTGGCAGCATTGTGCATCTTTGGGGATAGCAGGGGCAGGGACAGTGATTCATGAGACCCAGAGGAATCTGACCTTGCCATTCTTCTGGAGGCCTCCAGGAACCAGGGAAGCCACCTCTCTGCTGGGTGCAACTCTCCTGTGGCAGGTGCTTGAAACCCAGCTCAGACTTGCCGGAGGCAAGCTGAGAATTCCCTGAGGTAGTCAGAGTCAAGTCTAAGGGCTCAAACAATGCCACAAAGCATTGCCTCCCCTCCTCTCTCAACTCTACACCCTTAGAACTCTATTCCCAGAAGCTACCTAGAGTCACCAGCAACGTGTGGCTTTAAGGCTTGCAGGCCAGAGAAGGGAGCATCTCTCCCCTTGTCTCTAGGAATCCCAAGGATGGATCTGACAGGCCCTGCTTGAACTAACTTCCCATCCCTGAACAGCCAGAGTCTGGGGAGATGGTAAGCCCATGGGTCACATCTGGGTCATGCCCCAGCCTTGGGTAGAGGGCTGGGAAAGGTTGGAATCCGATGACCTTAAACCATAAGGAGGAAGAGTAGGGAAGCATGTGGTGGTTGCTTGTCTGTCAGTGTGACTTGGCTGAGGGTCCCAGACAGCTGAGAAAGGGCGGCTGTTGGGTTTTCTGTGAGGGTGTCCATACATGAGGACACCATGTATTGACTCAGGAGTCTGAGTTGGGAAGATCACCTCTGCAAAGTGACTGAGCACCATCTAGTCCCTGAGGACCCAGCGGGAGACAGAGGTAGAAGGGGATGAACTCACTCTCTTTGTTGGAGCTGGAACTTTTAGCTTCCTCTACCCTCCACCAGTGTAGCTCCTGGTTTTGGCTTTTGGACTCTGGGATTTACGCCATGGAATCCTCAGGTCTCAGGCCCTTGGGCTTCCAGGGTATCCAGCTTGCAGATGGCATGTGATGGGACTGCTCCGCCTCCACTGCCATGTGAGCCAGTTCTCGTAATACTTCTCCTCATATATCTCACGTATCCTCTGAGTTCCACTCCCTGCAGAACCCTGGCTAACTCTGGGGAGCTTCACGAGAGGCAGTGGCATGGGGACACAAAGGTATATAGTGGATGTTGACTCTCCCTGCAAACTAGAGGCCCGCCCGTGAAAGGTGGCCTGGGGAATAGTGGCAGACACACATTACACTGAGGCAGAAAAAGAGAACACGATGCTCCGAAGTGATGAATATTGATTGCTTAAAAACAAAGAGAAAAAGTAAAAAAGCAGCTGGAGTAATATGTAAGCAATCCAACTAGAAATGCATTCCACATAAGCTATCGGAGTCGAGAGGAGTATGAGCATTAAGGGGCACTTTCAGAGTACGAGGAATGTGGTTCCTAAGCAAGAAGGAAACACCGTCATTGAGATTAAGCTGCAGGCTGCGGTTGTCTGAATGCTGTTATACAACCTTGACCGTCTCCCTTTGGTGACTCAAAGACCTGCCTGTGTCTCAATGGCAACCTCCTTGTTTGAAATAGTAATGTGCTTTGCCCTGGATGGTTATAATAATGGAGCTTAAATTGGTGGACACATGCTAGAATCTTCACTAGGTTGTTATCCTTGTGTGGAAATTTGAAGAATCCATTCAAGACACATTTCAGGTCCATGCAGGAAGGTGGCTGCGACTGCAGATGCCCTGATTTATCTTTGCTCTCACGCCAGCTTCTTCCCTTTCCCATCCATTCTTCACGCTGCTGAGAGAGTCGTCGTCCAACACCAATCTGATCACGTCTCCTCCCTGCTTAAAATCACCCGATGGCTCTCCATTGCCATCAGACGTGGGTAAAGTCTGGAATCCTAAATGCGGCTGAAAGCTTCCTCTGTTCGGCCACATTTCCTCCACTCCCACCCCTGCTGTAGACCCAGGGCCCTTCTGTGTCCCCAGCGCTTGGCTCATGTGTGCCTTTGGGCTCCACTCCTGCTGTTCCTCCAGCCGGCAACCCCTTCCCTACTTTGCTGTGACTCATCCTAGGTGACTTGATGGCCCTCCCTGTGGTAAGCCTTCTAGCAGGACAGCAGAAAACATTCATCTCTCCTTCCTGCTCTGGAGTACCTTCTGTTCTCTCACTTAGCTGAGCAGGACATTCACCTCCCTGACAGACGTGAGCCTTGCACTTTCTTTGGGCTTTTGTCTTGTATTTTTCTCTTAATTGCTGGTATAATACTTAGCACATTCAAGGCTCTCAATACATGTTTGTGGAATCAATGAACGTAAGACTAATGATACAAAATACTTTGTGGGTTTTATGCATTTCAAAGGGTTGTTCAGAAATTGGTTGGAACATGGAAACTCTTGCCATAGAAACAGGATCACTGTCTCCACCAGTGGAGACATGCTAAACATGGGAAACGCATCTCCAGTGCTTTGGGGGCATGCAGGGCACTCCTAGGCTCTTTTTTCAAATATAAAACAAATTTGTACACTTTTGAGCCCACATGGCTGCAGCCTTGGGGACTCCTGACATTCCCTGTAGGTAGCTTTCCTGTAGTGCCAGTGTCAAGCACTTGGCTGTTTTTTATTGGCAAGAATAACCAAAAATTACCTGACATCACCTTTAAATGTACTCCTTTTCTAGCCAAGCTGTAAATTTTTCAAACCTTTCTGCTTTGCTCCTCTTAGTTTGCACAGATTCTCACCATACATCTGGCTAAAGGCCTCCAGTAACACCATGCTGCAGCCTTGAGATGTCCTCTGCCAGATAAACTAGTCCATCACCTTTAAATTCAGCTTTCTACAAAGTCTCAGGCATGCAGAAATGCGGCCACATTCTTTGCCATGGTGTAACAAGGATGGCCTTGAGTCCAATCCCAGTAGAATCCCCATTTCCATCTGAAATTCCCTCAGCATAAGCCTGGAATCACCCATTAAACCCTGTGTTCAGCATTCCAGGTTTTTCTAGCTTGCTTCTCCAAACTTTTCCAATCCCTTCTGTAAACCAATTTCAAAGACTTCTCCACATTGTCAGGTAGATCCTAATGGCCAAGATGCCCCTTTTCAGTACCAATATTCTGTGTAAGTCAGTTTTCCATTAATATAATAAATGCATGAGATTATCAACTTATAAAGAAAAAGGTTTATTTGGGTCTTCAGAGGTTTCCTAGCTCGGTTTCTTTCAGGCCTGTGGCGAGGCAGCACAGCAGGGCAGAGAGTGTGGTGGAGCAGAGCACTCGCCTCCGAGCCAGGGATGGGAAGAGACCGGGCTCCACACGCCCCTTCAAGAGCTGCCCCAGTGACCACAGAACTCCCAACGGGCCCCATTTCTTAAAGTTTCTACCACCTCCCCATAATAGCAACGGGGCACCAAGATACCTGGGTCTTTGTGGGACACTCAAGATCCAAGCCATAGCAGTGGGTGTTACTGCTGGGGAGAAACCGACATGGTGTCAACAGGAGAGCTGAGGGACAAGTGGATGGATGTGTGTGTGTGTGTGTGTAGGTAGGTAGGCATATGGATGTGTGTGTGTTTGTGTGTGTGTAGGTAGGCATACGGATGTGTGTGTGTGTGTAGGCATATGGATGTGTGTGTGTGTGTGTGGGCATATGGATGTGTGTGTGTGTGTGTGTGTGTGGGTGGGGGGGTGGGTAGGCGTGTGGATGCTAAATGGCTGGCTGGGGTGGGTGAATGTGTGGGCAGATGAGGGGTGGTGGGTGGTGGGTGGTGGGTGGTGGTGGATGGTATCTTCTACTGCCGCACACTTGCCCACCCTCTTATGCCAATAGGATGTGTAGGTGCAGAGAGAGTCTTTTTCTCTTCTTTTTAAAAAAACTTTTATTGCTTCCTTTTGTTATACGTGACAGTAGAATTCATTTGGCTATAATTATACAAGCATGGAATATATCTTATTTTAATTAGGACCCTATTGGTATGGATGTACATGATGGTGGGATTTACTATGGTGTATTCATATATGTATGCAGGAAAATAATTTTGGATCAATTCCACTGTCTTTCCTTTTCCTATTCCCCCGCCCTTCCCTTCATTCCCCTTTGTCTGATCTACTGAATATTTGTTCTCCCTCTCTGCCCCCTTATTCTGAGTTAGCTTCCACCTATCAGTAAAAACATTTAAGCCTTGGTTTTTTTGGGACTGGCTTATTTCACTTAGGATCGTCTCCGATTCGCTCATTCACTAGCCAGTGTCATAAAGTCATTCATCTTAATGGCTGGGTAATATTTCTTTACGTGTATACACCGCATTTTCTTCATGTGCTCCTCTGTGGAGGGCACTGAGATTGGCCCCATAGCTTGGCTGCTGTGAATGTGCTGCTGGGAACACTGACGTGGCTGTCACTGTCCTCTCCCAGTTGCCATCACCCAGGCCAGGCCTCTGACAGTGACCAATAGGAGGTAAGAACTGCAGTGGAGGCGTCTGGGAGATGGGGAGCAGCAGGTCAAGGTAGAAGCAAGGGCCACAGTGTGGAGAGAGGACGAGAAGGCAGAGGCCGATTGGCGTGTGCTGTGATGGAGCACCGTCTCCTGAAGCCTCCCTTCCTTACCTGCATCTGCCTGCTGGCCTCCGCACCTTCCTCCTGGAGGCCCACCTCTGCGCCTACTGCTTCCCACCAGCTTATGCAGTAGCACTTCTCTGCTCTCCCTCCTGAGTTTGCAGGATCTTTGAAGACAGGCACTGTTTTTGTTTATCTGCCCATGTTCTGTTTTATTCTGTCCTCACCCTCAATATCTAGCACCATGCCTGGCCCCTTCCACATAATGCATGTCTGTTGAGTCAATGACCAAATAAATATGCAAGTGCATCAAGTTAAATTATGGGCTTTACACTGCCCTTGAGACACTGAAGCAGGTCCCAGGAGGCACCTGTGTCCAGTTCCAACCCTGAGCATGCACCTTGTGCTTGAGGTGGGGTGGGAACTACTACAGAGTTGGGTTTTGGAATCACTGTCTTTGCTAGAAGCAGCTGTTGTTCTGGGAGGAAGCTGACCACTAAGCTCCAGGGCTCAGTTTTGAGTGCCACATGGAAGGATGTATGACAGACAGGCCAGGAGCATGGCATGGAGCATGGCATGGAGCATGGCATGGCCAGGAGCCACGGGAGCATGCCTGTCATGTGTCACAGAGAGTCCCTCAGCACAGCAGTGGTGGGTGGGAGACCTCACCTAGGAGTGTCCATGAGGAAAAGCAGTTCTGGGTGTGACTCTGAAAGCACAATCTAATTTCGAGGTTATTTGTTATGGACTGAATGATTTGCCCTATCCAACTTCCTAGGTTGAAATTCTCACTCTGTGGGATGGAACTGGTTCTGGGAGGCAATTGGTCACAGGGGGCCTGTGAATGGGATCAGTGTCCTTATAGACAGGCCTCCCAGAGCCTCTTGAACCACGTGTGTGAGGTTATGATGAGGAGCTGGCCATCTGCAGCTGCTGCAGGAGGCCCTGGAAGAGGGTCCCCCCAGGACCCAGCCACGCTGGCACCCTGACATCAGACTTGTGAGAGATGAATTTATGCTGTTGGTAAGCCATCGAGTAGATGGCACTTTGTTACAGCATCCCGACCTGAATGAGACACTAGTTTTGCTCACTTGCCTGCTAAGTGGTTGGGAACTGGTGCTCTTCTGCACTGCTTTGGGTTCTTGCAGGCTCTCAAGTGAGGCCCCACGAGATAGGTGATGTTAGCAAGCCATTTGATCTGTCAGAGCCCCAGTTGCCTGATTCTATTCAAACTTTTAAATATTAAGATAATTGCAAAATGTTTGAAGCCACTAAAAGGTAAATAGAAGCCTACAACTAAAAACAAGTTTTAGAACCTTGAGCAACTGCACAATTCCCCAGTGCTTGCTATTTGGGTCCACCAGTGACTGTCTGGATGGAGGCATTTGACATCCCTGGGGTGCATGAGATCTTTCTCTCCAATCCTTCACTGTCCACAGCCTGAGGTTGTGCTGTGCTCCTGCTCAGCATGCAGCCAGGGGATCCTACTCTGAACCAAGACATGGAAACTGCTTTTCTCTATTTTGGATGTGAGATATTGTCCATTATTTGTCCTCAGATGTAGGGAAAAAAGCCTTTCATCCTTTGGTCAGTTTGGAGGAGCTTGTGAATGGGGGGAGCCACCCGGTTATGATGAGCCTCCAAGTTTCTCCTTAACTCTTGAGCTTCTGAAAGGCAAACCTTTGATAATGATTTTTCCATTAAAGAGCAGTGGATTCCAATTTAAAAATGGGAACTTTGATTATGATTGACTGTGTGAAATTTGCATTTGAAAGCATTAAATATGTGAAATGCTCTGGAAGCTGGTCCTGGCTTTCAGTCTCCCTGCTAACTTGGTTGAAAAGAGATTTCTAGACTCAACTTTGGAATAAGTTGAAAATTTTTAAAAATTTGAGACCATCTGGACAATGGGGGGTATAAATTCATGTGCATGGGTAAAGATAGAGGAATTAAAAACACAAACAATCATTGTGGAAGCTAGTTAATGGCAGGAAGGGACGGCCACCTGCCCTTGCAGATGGTGGTGGTCATAACAGGGTACTTTAAAGCATCAGGTGGAAATTCAGCCTTGTGAGTGACATTGACAGAGGAGCTCTTCTACTGACGCTCTGTGCGTTTTACCCCATTAAAGTTCTCAGCTCTCCTGTAGCAAGAAGAAATGAAAGGCTTCTATGATTCTTGCATTTAAGTAAACAACCCTGTCCTTTTCTGGGTCCATAGAGAGAAAGCCTAAGGCCATTCAGAAAGTGTCAGATAAGTCAACCTGTGTGAGAGTGGGGAGCCATTAACCACTTGGCAAATGGACCCCCTGCTTTTCTAGCCTCAGGCCTTGAGGGACAGTGCCTGGCAGGGCTCCTCATGAGTGTTAAATGAATTCAAATCTGTTAAAATTTTAGAGTAGTGCTGGCTGTGGAGTCAGCACTAACATAGGTCAGAAGTGATTGTTCCAGACTCTGAGAAGTGGTGCTCTCATTAGCTGGGCTGCAACGGACAGAACCGTAGAGGTTGCACCCAGGTTTCCCTCATATGAACAGGCAAGGGTGCTCATGAGGCTCAGGGTTATGGAGAACATGGGTGTTCATGGGAGATTTGGGCTGAGCAGAAGGACTTGCATTTGCTGTGGTGGGAATTGCCATCATGGACCAAGACATGGAAGTGCAGACCATTTCCCCTCCCACAGAGTACTGTTTAACTAGGAAGTTCTACAAAATGTCTACCTCTAATTATCAAAGCAATGAACAGCTATTTTAGAAATGTTGGAAACATAGGAAAGCAGATTAAAAGGTAAAGTAAGATCATTTGTTAATGTCACCTGAAAGGTAGGTCTTAATATTTTGGTGTATCTCCTTTGTCATGTGGATGAGAACGTTTGTGTGCCTCTTGTCCACCTGTGCTCTCTGCATGTCCAGTAAGGTGTGAAGCTCTGGGTGCATGTGAAGGAAATGGAAGAATGCCCGTTCCCTAAAGCTTCTCATTTCTCCTGGGAGAGACAGGGCCGGTAGCACCAGCTATTAAATCACAAGGGAAAGGTGTCATTCCACCAGGTAGGCTTGTGTTAAAAAGAGGCACCAGACGCTGGGGTGCAGCTCAGTGGCAGAGTGCTTACCTTGCATGCACTAAGCCCCCGGGCTCAATCTCCAGTAAAAATAAATAAGTAAATAAAATAGGCAACAGGAATAAGGGGAGAGGAATCAAGGCCCTGGATTGAGGGGGTGTGGGGCAGGGGATAAGCCAGAAAGAATGGGAGCTTCCTTTCTTTAGCAGAGTTCCTCTTTAGTGTTTGTGCTGGGCGAGGGGCGTCCTGGGACTTGGGACTTCCCGTGTGATACTGGGAAAGCACTGGTACTGAGACGTACCTGAGAAGAAGGACTCCCAGCAGCAGGCCTGGCAGTGGGCCACGAGCAGAAGCAGCATGTGTGGATTCCTGGTTGTGTCCTTTACAAGGGAAGATGTCTGCCCTCCATTGTTTTTGCTTCCAAATCCTGGAAGTGGCGGTGCAGCTTGGGAGCAGTGCGTGGTTTCAGTGGGAGCAAAGCCAGGTCTGGCAGGATGAGGTGGACCTAAGTCTAAGGCAGCTCTGCACACAGGGACGCTGGAAGGGGAGGACACCGCCATGGTCATGCAGTGCTGTGCTTGTGGCCATGTTCATGAGACCCAGCAGAGCCATCTGAGCAGCCACTAGGGGCAGGTGGCACTGCCACTCTCATTCCCAGAGGGGGGAACAATGCCCAGTCTGCTCTCCCTGCACCTGGCATTCTTAAACCCTTATTTCAGAAGGAGGTAGAGGTTTCATTACATAAAAACTTAATTAGTCCTGACATCCTGGCCATCACCGGCCACCAGCCCAGTAGAGGTCGTGGACTCTGGGTCCTGGGCGAGCCTTCCTCTCACCCAGTTTCCTACCAGAGGAAGTTCATGTGCAGAGTGGTTGAGCTTCAACATGGAAGCAGGTGGCCTATGCCATTTGGTGATAAGAACAGAAGTGGCCTCTGTATTTTGGCCCATGGTCTTTTGGGGCCTCTTGCTTGTAGAAGCTCATTCCCTGCACACGTGAAGTGGTCTGTGGAGCCCCAGGCCTTTGAGCTGCAGCACCATCAGGGCAGAGGTCACTTTTCTAGTGGCATAACAGGACATAAAAGGATGCTGAAAGGTGCCTTCAAGGGCTCCCAGTGACTTTGGCATACTTAGGAATGGTCTATGCTCAGAATAGAACTTAAACGGCTTTAAAATTTCCTTGCAATGGGGCTCTGCTTGCCTCGCTGTTTCTCAAGGGGTAAAGTGCCCTTATTAGTTTCTGAAGAGAAAAAGACCCCTCCAGGGGATCACCTTACTATGAGACCTACTTCTTTCCCTGGTAATTGAAGAAGTCACAGCATGCACCTGGAAGATTAAGGCTTGTGTAGGAGGGAATTAGAGTTTTCCTCTCTTTCTTTTTAAAAGTACTGGGCTCTTGTGAGGTGCTATTGAAGTGATGTTGTGTGCTGATTCTTTAGCCGCAGTCTTGGAAGGGAACAACTCCTTTACCATCTTGCTTTTTGGGGTCACAAAATCAAGGAGCCTCTTTGTGTGGAGTTTAGAGGAGCCTGTCTTTGGGACACCTGCTGGTCAGAATGTTTTATTTATTTGAATGCACAAGACTATTTTTGACATATTAGAGTATACCCGAGGGTCTTGTAAAGAAATTAATATTCAAGTTCCTTTGGCAACGAGGAGAACACCAGTAGGCCAGCTTTGTTAAGAATCACGTCATGCTACAGAGACCTCGTCAAGCTTCATGGAAGCTTCTGGGAGACCACCCGTGACTGTGACACTGTAGGTCCACAGCTTGTTGAATAAACATCTATTTTTAAATGATGGCTTTAGAAGCATTAGGAGCTTTATGTGTACAGGGAGGACCTTGTGACCCGTTCCTCCCCTTTAAGTGGCTGAATGTTGGTATTGCTAAGGTGAAGGGGACAAGAATATGACTCACTGATGTATAATCCAAGTACAGTAAAATGCTAAGCCTGGGATGGAAACGTCTCTACTGAATTGTTGCTCTTAGTAAGAAGAGATGATTGTAAGTAGACATAGGTTAATAATGAAAAAAACTCGGTTCTTTCAGGATTTTAACATTTATTTTATTATTTATTTTATTTTTTTATTGGTACTGGGGATTGAATTCAGGGATACTTGACCACTGAGCCACATACCAACTACATCCCCATCCCAGTTTAGAGACAGAGTCTCACTGAGTTGCTTAGCATCTCGCTGTTGCTGAGTCTGGCTTTGAACTCACCATTCTCCTGTCTCAGCCTCCCAAAGTGCTGGGATTACAGGTGTATGCCACTGCTCCCAGCTAAATTTGTTCCTTTTAGTTACACATGACAGTAGCATGTATTTGGACACATCATGCATACATGGAGTATAATTCCCCATTCTCGTGGTCATACATGGTGTGAAGTTTCACTGGTTGTGTGTTCATGTGTGAACACAGGCAGATTAGGTCCAATTGGTTTTATGGTCTTTCCTATTCCCACCCCTCCCTTCCCTTCATTCTCCTTTGTCTAATCCAGTGAACTTCTATCCACCCTTCCCTGTGTATTGGGCATTAGCATCCACTTACCAGAGAGAACATTTGGCCTTTGGATCTTCAATGATGAATTTAAATAGATGATTTAAGTCAAGTCAGCAAGTTTGTACTCAATATATAACCATATGAGAACCTTTTCCTAGACTCTATGAAGTGACTTCAGTTTGAAGTGAACAGGGCAGCTTTGCCCAGAGATGGGTGAGGCAAGACGTTGCTGGTGCAGAAGCTTTTAGAATTCTCCCAGCTGAACGGAGGCTGCGCCTGTTCTGCTTTGGAGATGGGAGAACGTTCTGCCAAGGGGCCATCTGCTGGTGGATCGCCTTTCATGCTTCGAGGTTAAAGAGGTTCTTGGCGGGTGGTTGCCATCCATGGGCAGAACAGCTAACTTTGGAGGAACACTGGATCCAGATAAGATTAATCCTGGTGAAATGGCCTATTAAACCAGGTATTTATCAAAGTGTTTTATGGGGGCTTTGGTTCATTATTTTCTCTGTTCTCTGTACTACAGGGAACATTAGCTTTCTGAATAGGTCATTTTGAAAGTACTAGGGCTAAGGCTTTATACATTGCCTCTGGTGACGCTGGCTGCTGCACTCGCAATTTAAAAATAAAGCAACCCGTGGCCTCATATCCAATTCATAGAATTCCTGGCCGAGGCTGAAGTTCTGCATAATAGGAGCAGTGGACTGCTAGGAGCAGTTTCTGTAAGCAGGTCACTTGTGAAGCCGCTTATTGATTGGATGGTTAGTTACGGCACCATCAAACCTGACAGTTGTACGCATTTTCTCCTTCTGTCATTTGAGCCCTTGGAGGAAGAAGAGAAGTTGGCATATGGAGAGGAATTTGTAAGTTACCTCAAAGGGGACAGGAAAAGAAGGAAAGCAGTACTGACTGTGCCCCACACGTTCCCAGACTCCGACCATGTTTCACAGGCCATTACCCAGTAAGCTTCAGGTGACAAGCGAAAGTATGAGCTGTGTGGATGGGAGTCTCGTCTTCTAGATCATGGTCTGGCTTTACTTGGCGATCAGAGGAAGTACAACTAATCTACTATTTCATAAAGAAAACCACTCGTGTCTGTTGCTACATTCTTACCTCTAGCTGTGCTGGGAAATACAAAGTAGAGATCATGGCCCACGCTGCCCGCCTCTTGTTAATAACAGGTCATTCTCAGGTGGAATTCTGAGGCCTCAGAGTAACAGCTGTTCCTTCATGTGCACATGCTGGCCCTCGCCCACGCCTACACCTTCACCATCACACACAGCATGAGAAGAGAACCCTGGGCTATACAAATTTGGAGAAAGCAGAATTGTACCCAAAGAAGTGATTTCTTGGGATAGAACTTTAAAATGATGAAAAAAAATATCTCCCAACCCAAGCACTTGCTCTGGAGAGAATTGTTTTTCTCTTTTTAAAAAATCAATTCCTTTTGTGTGCTGTATTTGGAGAGAGGGGGAAGATGGTCCTTCCTTTAACAAAATGCCTAATGAACTGGTAGGTGCAGTGACTCTTTTTCCTTCAGCAAAGGATGGCTGTCAGAATGACCTGAGTGTTGCTTTTCTCAATCCCTGATCTGCCCTAAATGCCTCCATCTGGACTTCGTCCTCGGCTCAGAAATGGAATCCACCTTTCTGGGCATGTAGACCTCAGAGTTGTTTGCTTCTTTTTCTTCCATATCCCATTTCTAACGTGTCAGTGAATGCTCTCAGCACTACCTTGAATCACCCTTGCAATCTGATGACCTGCTCCTGATGCCACCTCCATCCGTTAAGTGCCCTGGGCCCAACCTGCTGCAAACTGTCCGGCGGCTCCCCCAGTAGACCACGAGGCCTCTGGCTAGACCCTTATACTCTTCCACGTCATCTCATCCTCTGTCACAATGTCCTGGTGCCTTCCTATGGAAGCCAAACTCCTTATTGTGGCCTGCAAAGACTTCTAAGATCTGGTCGTCTCTGAGGTCTGAGACCTTACCTCCTACTTCTCTCCCTTTTGCTCATTCTCCTCTGCCACACTAGTGTCAGTACTTCTCCTTTAAGGACCCAGGCCATTTTCTGCTTCAGGGCCTTTGCACAGGCTCTCAGTGCCTGGCATATTCTTTGATATCCACACCTTCCCTCTCTCACCTCCTTCATATGGTTGCTCGGACGCTGCTCTCAGGAAGGCCTCTGTGACCACCATGCCTAAGATTGTTTCCCTCACTCTCCAGCCCTCTTTTGTACATGACGCTATGCCATCTGACATGCAGTATGCATTCCTATTTATTTGTTGTCTGAATCCCCTCCAGATTGTGAACCCCACAGAGGTTGTGATTTTGTCCATTGCTGCTGTGCAATGCCTGGACAGCCTGGTGCACAGCGAGCACTGGATGGTGTCTAGTGAATGACCACCTAATAAAGTGGCTCCAATTTGGAAGGAGTCTTGGTGCTGCTCCAGAGGGAAGAGATTTTTGGGGGGTCCTCGAAGACAAACTTTAGTTGGAGATGGAGGACGAGGGCCAGCAAATGCAGCCAGGACCTATGCTTTTTGATCTTTGGTCTTATTGACAATGAGCTCAGCTCACTGTCCCCTAAATTCCTCCCAGAGCTCTGTGACAGCATGCGAGATGGTGGAACAGGAAGAACTCTCTTGCTAACATTTCAAAACTTCGCCTGCTGCACCTGACCCCGTGCACTGACCTGAGTTCTGGGCATACTCACGCTTCGGGATCTAGACTTGAGTTGCTCTCCAATCCTGGAGGATCGCGTATCAGGTGATAATCTGGTTTTCAGGTGGTAGCTTTGGGCTGAGTTAAGTAAGGTGTCCGGATAGTTTTTCCTCCTATCATCATTCATTTGTGAAGGGGTTGCAAGGTGTGCTAATGACACATCGTGCTAATGACATCGTGTGCCCATTTAACCACAGTCCTGGGAGCGTCAAGGGACTCATGAACGCTCTGGGCTGATGCAGAATTGGACAGCAAGCTTCTCAACATCGCCGAGTGTCCTGTCCTGGAAACCTAGAAGTGTCTTTTATGCTTCCAAACGAAAACCAAGCCCCAGAGGGCCTTCAACCTCACATGAATGAAAACAAATAAGAAAAGCACATCAGCGCAGAAAGAGGAGGGGAAGATGATGGAAGGAAAAGATAAATGGCAACACTACAGCTGGGTCCATCGACACAGAGCCATCCCTGCTGCCTTTGAGGATGCCCACATGATGAAGAAGATATTTAGGAGGAACTGAAAGATAGTTTACAGGAAAGAAAAGCAACTTGCCAGATGGTCAATAAGAGATTCTTTCCTCATAATGCAGACTTATAATTATACTTGTAGTTTACTTACACTACCTTATTTCTTTTTGATATATTGCAGCATAGGGAATTACTGTAAGCCATTGATCAAAATTCTGGATCATACTTTTGGGGGAAACCAGCAAATTTAAACATTGCCAAATAATATTGATTATCAGATGGTATTCTTTAGTGATTGCTTGAGTTTTGGGAGACGCGTGTCCTAGTAGGACACAGGAAATCAATCTTTTTTTTGGATCAAGGATTGTGCCTGACATGAAGGGACAGATCTGTGAGTGACATGGCACTTGGTGTTAGGGGAACAAATCAGGATCTGGGAGGTGTGAGGTTCAGAATGAGTTAGCTCTTTGTACCCTTGTGTGGATCTTGAAAGTGAAGTTGTCAATATTTATGGAGAAATTTTAGGCAACACAAGAAGAGACTGAGATTTTTGTGTGTGTTGAAGGAGTATATGGGTTTCTAATTTTGAGAATGTTGAATATGAATGGACAAACATTGTATTGGTGGGAGAATTGCTGACTTCCTCAGGCTGGGAGGGAGGAAGCCTGGACAGAGCAAGAGCAGCATCCAGTTGCCAGGTCTCACAGTTGCCGTGATGCCACATGAAGCGTCTGGGCATGTAGTGACGTTGGACAGCTACCTGCTTATGCTCATGGATCTTGTGAGGGAAGACCTCGCTGAGGTGGCTGGTCCCTCTTCATGGTATCTGGGAGCTCCAGTGACCTAATGTGGCCTCTCTGTGTGGCATGGGCTTCCTTGAAGCATGGCAACCTTGGGGTAGCTGGACTCTTCAGGAGACCTCCAGGTGCAATGCATGAGTCACAGTGAACAAGAGCTTGGGGCCCAACCTCAGCTGTCACTCACGTCGATACTGGTACTGGAAACGAGGTCTTGGAAGGGTGGTGAGTGGTTTTGTGTGTGGAAGGATTTCAATAATTCATTGCCAGAAGATGGTCTGCAGTGATTTTTAAAGTTGCTCAAAATTTGACACCCCAGCTATTGAGGGGTGGTAACACTGTGCTCCTTCCTCTTGAGTCTGAGTGGACTCGTGACTGCTTCAGACAGAAGGTAACAGAGAGGAAACCATAACTGAATTATCTGTGAGGAAGTTCTCCATGCTCTTAGTTTTCTGAGAGCTTTTAATTATCAGTTGCTGTCGAAATTTGTCAGTGCCCTCCCCACATTTACTAAGATAATAATGTGGCTTTTGTTCTGATTTCTTCTATGGACATGGTAAATTCTATTGCTTTTCTAATACTGAACCAATCCTTTCTTCTTGGAATACACATCTCTTGGTCAGGACGTGTTTTTCTTTCTTGCATGCTCTTACAATCAATTTGCTAATATTTTGTTAAGGGTTTTGATGGTTAGGTTTATAGTCTGCAGTTTCTTATTCTTCTTGTAATGTCTTTGTTTCATTTTAGTGTCAGGGTATTCTGGTCTCATGGAATGAGGTAGGAAACACTTTGTCCTCTTCTATTTTCTGAACATGAACATAGAGATGTTATTGTATCTGTATTAAAGGTTTGGAGGAATTAATCCATGAAGCCCCCGGAGGCCTGGAGTTTTCTTTCATATAAGACTTGAAACTATGAATTCAATTTTTTCAAAAAGATGTGGAGTTTTCCAGGTTGTGTGTGTGTGTGTGTGTATGTGTGTGTGTGTGGTTTGGTGGACTGTGTCTGTCCGGGAACGTTCCATTTCATGTGTGCGCTCACATTTATTGCCACACATCCCTCATGGTTGTTTGCTCACTGTTGCTTGCATGCTCATGGGGTCTGCAGCAACACCCCCTTTCAGTTCCTGACACCAGTCGTTTGTGTGCCGTCCCCGTCAGTCTGGCAGCAGGCTTATCACTTTCATTGGGTTTTCAAGCGCCTGGCTCTCGGTCTCATTGACTTTTCTCTCTGCTCTTCTGTCTCAGGGATTTCTACTCCTGTACTAATCGTATCCCCCCTCCTTCTCTTCTGTTGCTTGTTTCTTCAGACTGGAGCTCAGATCACTGATTCTCTCTCTCCTCTTTGGTTACCTCAGCATTTAGTCCTGTATGTTTTCCTCTAAGCACTGGTGTGGTCATGCTGCACAGATTTGGATATGCTGTGTTTTATTTTCAATTAATTGGAAATACCTCCTAATTTCCCTGCACTGTCCTCCTTGATCTATGGGTTACTAGGACAGCATTGTTTAATTTTTAGATTGTTAGATTGTGTTGGACCTTGCCAGATACCTTTCTGTTGGTTACCTCGGTATTCTGGGGTTCCCCCTGTCCCATCCATTCTGCCCACTTTGGTTATTACAATAATAATTTGCATTATTGCAAATGTTCCAGGTCCCAGGGTACCTGTGCCTCACCTGTCCCAGGCCCTCCTGCCCCATGCTTGAGGACAGCAGCCTGGCCTGGGGAGGACGGTGGCCCTGCCAGCTCTTGCCTCGGAGAACATGACCTTATCTGACCACCTGTTAAGGGGCTTCAGTTTTCTTTCTTTCTTCATTTATATTCCAATCCACATTTTATTTCTAAAGAACAATAGTTTTTGTACATTGAATGAATGCCACACAACTTGGAAACAGAAGGCACAGTGTCCTCTTAACAAGGAACCATGACAGTATTTGGTGGAATCTCGAGGATTAATAAATGAAAAACCTGTTGTGGGCTACTTTATTTTAATTTAGTACATCGATTTTAAAATTTCTGGCTCTATTTAATGTTATAAAAACTTACCTATGAAAATTAACACATGCGATGTGATTCAAACTCCATAAAATATTTCACCTAATTTTATCCTCACAACAACTCTGTGAGATACACAAGTGACATTACCACTTCAAGAGCAGAGAGACCCGCTTAGCCCATGTGATCACAGTAGACAGTGTGTGTGAGTGGCAGCAGGCACTTGGCAGTTTGTCAACCTGCTTGAGGAGGAACCTGGCTAGCTCCAGATTTGGGGTTTATTATGGACGGAGTCTCTGTTTTCTTATCTAGCAAGAGGGTGTCGTGATGCGTGCTTGACTAGGTCATGAGGTTTGAAAGGATCTCAAAGGAGATGATGAAGACATCAGGCATGGACAAAGCAGATGTTGTTATTCTTGGTGGACCTCTCCAACCAACGTGTAGAAGAGCCCTGCCGTCTTCACTAGAGTCCTGTGTTGTACTCCACATCACAGAGGTCAAATGCCAAGGTCACACGATGAGCTGGGGATGGTGCTCCCGACACTACCTGTGACCAGAGTCAGGACTAGGAGAAGATGGATCACACAGTGGCTGTGTGCTTGCCCCAGGGGATCTGAGTGTGATATCCTGGGCCAACACAGAACACCTGCTGGAGAGGTGCTCCTCCAGCAGAGGTGGGCCAAAGAGCCCCAGGTGAGACTGCTCAGAGGTGCTTCAGGGATTTCTGAAGTCCCCTTTCCTAATCTTGCCAGCTCCTTGGCTGTGCGCGGGCCTGGCCACTCCTGGGTCTCACTGGGTTGTCCTGTGCCCCACTTACCAGGTTGAATGGGATGTGTTTTGGTGCTTGGTATTTGCCTGTCAATGGAGAGAGACCCACAAAAGGAGAAGCAGCGGGCTCCCCGTCCTGCACCTTGCTCTGCTCGGTTCATGGCTGGGCGTGCATTCAGGGTCAGGAGTCCTTGAACAGGAATGTTCCGAATTCTGATCAATGATATTTTGGGAGAAGTCTCTCTGGGGAATCCTCAGCCACACCACCTGCTCTATTATGATGTACGGTCCACTCTAGCAGCTGGGAAAACTTTTTGCTTCATTATCAAAAAAAAAAAAAAGGTGTTTTTAAACTTTACCATATCCTGCTCTTTTGGAACCAGAGTATCTTCAACTTATTTTTATCATTCACTCAACACACAGCTGGCAGTGTTGTAGGTGCTGAGTCATGAGCGGGCAGGGTGTGAGTCAAAGTTCTGTGACGCACGCAGGGGCCGCTACAGCTGAGAGGCATCTGGTACACGAGAACATGGAGGAGACAGGCTCAGGTGGCGGGACTGCTCTGAGGGACGCGGGCCAAGGGACGGTCTGTCCCAGCTTGTTTGGCTGAACACAGCATGTGGGGGCGTGGCCAGCTCACATCTGTGCATCGTGAATGGTTGCTTTCACACCACTGGCAACATGAACCATCTGCAAAGCCTGAAGTATTTATTACCCAAGTATTTGCACTTTAGGGAAAACGCACCCACTCCTGGTCTAGGGGATGACAGGGAGGTGGCAGGGAAGGCTCCTCGTGGAGCAGGCGCTGGGCCGAGTCGGCAGGTGTGGAAGAACACGCTGCCCGCACAGTGCCAGGCGGAGAAGCTGAGGCTCGGGGGCTTGGGTGGGAGGAAGGCAGCGGGGAGCGTGGAGGCGAGGACCCAGTGGAGGTGCCAGGCCGCCTGGCAGGGCTCCCAAAGGCTGCAGCGCAAGGGACCTGCCAGCCAGGCTGGTGGAGCCATGGATGTCTTGCCAGAAGAATGTTTTTGACCACATAAAGCAAAAGACACAGGGTTCCTAGGAGACCCCGTGACAATGAATACCTTTGTCATGGGAAGACAGGGCGTCACGTTTACATTTTAAGTACAAGATAAACATATAATTATATAGATATACATATTTATAAAGTATAAATATAAACACAGCTCACAGATACAATCATAGCTCATGCAGTGTCATTATGATAAAAGCAGTGATCAAAATACCATAAAAACAAAATTGCATTGCAGTGTTCTGTGCTCTGCGTTTACATGGTAAATAACCACCCCGAGAAGTCCATCTCAAAACCACCATGCTTTTAAAGCTGAGGGCGAGCAGGATTTCCAGATAGCAGACTATGACCTGGTAGCTAAATACCTCATTTCCACTAGCCTGTCTGTCCTAGGCCCTTGCGCACAGCCTGCCACTGACCCAAGCTGAGGCAATGTTGGATCACAGGAGGGGCCAACTGGGAATTTCAGTCAGGGCTCTGGGGGCCTGACTGTACGTATAGGTGCTGTGGGCAGAAGGCCCACGGCAGCCCCAGTGAGTGAGGACCTTGGTAGCTGCTGCTGACATTCACACTTGCTTGTCTAGCTTTGTCCTTGCCTCTGCTCTTCCCGGAACTGCCGGAGAGAAGCTGACCCATGAGCACTGGGAATCCAGTGGACTCCTCTATTCCTGGCGTTGTCCTTGCAGGAATTGCATTTCCCTCCCTGTTCTGGTTGCATTTCATGCACTTGGAAACTCAGAAGGTGGATTGTACAGGCTTAAAGTTTCATGCAAACTTAAATATTCTCTGATTCTAATTTATATATGTATTTTTTTAAAATCACAGGTTGCTGTCAAAAATTCTTTACCCATGAGTAGGTGGAATAAAATTAAACCAACTACAGTGTGTTCGTGGCTGAGTCCTTTCCGTCACTGTTTAAGACACCACGTCACAGCCAAGAACACAGAATGTTCTCATTTCTATCAGACAAGAAGCGCTAAGTGGTACCAGAGCTTTGCTCTCCTTCACAGCGACATGCAGTTGGGAGAAGGCTGACATCTCTAGCTTTGCAGCCTTCTCCTCCATGACTAGTTCTGAATTCCATACTGTCATTACCATTGGAAATCAATATTCTTTAACTGCTGCCAATGTTTTCTATCTACAATTAAATGATCTTGGGTTAATTCACATTTGCAGTAAAATATGGATCTTCTGCATATTCAGTCTAAATCCGTGAACCTTAATTGTGGTTAAGCTATGTGATCAAGGTCATTATTACTATATGCAGCTGAATCTTATTTTTAGTTTGCACAGTGAACAAAAAGTAGCAGCACCTAAGCTGCTAGTTGAAGTGGAAGTGTTCAGGTTAAAGGCGATGGGAAGAGGGGAAAGCAGCCACACTGTACATCCTTTTTCCAATATACCCATGATCTTCTGGTCAACAAGTATGTAGCATGTCATTATCAAATACTTATGATTCTTTTATCAGTGAAATACAGGTATGCCAAGCAAGCTCGGGCCTCCTTTCATTTGCTGTGTTTTGCAGAGGTTAGTCAGAGGATGATTCTGGTAGCAGATGCCTACTTTCTTCTCGTGTGAGAACTTACAGTCCCCAGGCTGGTTGGAGGTAGAGACCCAAGGAGTTTCCAGTGAAGACCCTGCTTGCTGAGAACTGATCTTTGCTGTCTTGCTGCCTGGTCCTGACCTCCCCCCATCTCCAGAGGGATTAGTGTTCTCTAGCCTCCTCTTTGTTTTGTCCTCTTTAGAAGAAGAGAGGAGATAGGTCAGCTCTGATTGGGCTGAGTCGACAGATTTTTGTCTTTAGCTTTCAAATATATTGAGTAGGACCTGAAATGAAAAGCAGCCACGAGAATGCCAAGAACATGGGAGGAGCTCTACCAAATTCAAGACAGGATTGCCATCTCGAAAGCAAATATCTATTATGAAAAAGAGGTGAAACTTCCTCCTTCCTCCCATTGAAATTTTCCCCCACTGCTTCTCTTAGTAGGAAACAGAAACATCTAGAATATTTGTGAAGTCGAATCATTCTTTTTGTAAGGTATTAAAAAACTGAAAGCACCTTTGTCTGAATGTACTTTGAAAAATAATTACTTGCTTTTATTTGAGATTTAATATTCCAAAGTTTATCTTCAAATGTGGTTGCCAGTTTGGGTCTGTGTGTGCGCACATATGCGTGTATAGCTCCACGTCTGTGTGCCCTTCAGCAGTTTGGTGAAATCTGATATTCACATCCTGGTGTATTTTTTGAGGCTGTGATGGAGATGTTTGCATGGCAGGCAACCAGTGTGCTCATTAGACTTTACCCTGCATTCTGTAAATTTTAGCTGGAAAAAAGTGCCGCCTAAGCCAGTGCATTTCTTGGGAAGAGTCTTTCAACTTCAACAATTATGTGGACACCACTCCAAGAGAGAAGAGAAGACATGGCCTCAGTGCTCAGGCGAGGTCCTCATCCCAGCAGCAAAGCATGCCAGGAGTTTGGCAGAGGATTCGGCTTCCTCCCCGTGCCCTCCCTGACAGCTTCTCTCACTCCCGTTTCTCTCCAGGGCCCTTCCCAACACCCTCCCCTCCCTGCCTCCTTGCCTCCCTTGCCCTTTCTTCTTTGCACCTCAGCCCCAGCTCTTCCTCAGAGAAGTCTTCGCTGCCCTCCCTCAACCAAATGCTGCGTCACCACCTCTCCTGGCCCTTGTAACTAGCCTGAAAGTGCCTGCGCAGTTTCTGTCGTGCACTGGCTGACTCGTCATGGGCTGCATTCATGTCTGATTTTCGTTTCTCCTACTTTGGGTGCTTTACCAAAAGGTCCAGGGCAGAGGGTGGGTCTGCACAGCGCTGCAATGGAGGCTTTGATTCCAGTGTGTGGACTGGAGATCAACAACCTCCTCCTGTCTCTTGAGATTTAGATAATGGCCTAGAATTGTCACTTCTGCATTTCCCATCCTTAGGAGTCTGAGATAACCAAAAGGTGGACCAAGGCATCATGCTGAAGCGTGTTCCTGTCCCCCGTGTTCTTGTTTTTCACCAGGGGGACCATTGGCCACACCTGGGAGCTTTTCACCTGTACCCAGGCCCCGCCTCGGCCGGGTTTCTGAGGTTCGCCCATGTTCCTGTGGCTTTCGGCCTGGCCCGGGGGCTGCATTTATTGACTGACTGGTCAGGATGCATCTTCAGCGACGTGATTGAAGATATCTGTCCATTTCAAATGTGAGGACTACAAAGGGAGAGGCACTGCCTCTTCCGTATGATTCAGGCATAGATGGTTCGTTATAAGACCCGGATAGTTGGTCAATCCATCAATATATGAAATGGAATGGGCGTTTTCCCTGGGAAAATCATTGTCGATGACATCATGGCAGAGCTGGTTTGCCTAGTTGGACACAGAGCGTGGTACGAAGCACATGGCACGTTCCCTGCGTTCACGCAGCTTACCGGGTCATGAAGCCCTTCCTCTGTTCCTTTCTATTCTCCTCGCGACCTCGTGAGGTTGACCCAGTCAATGTTACCAACTCTGCTTTACTGAGGAGAATACTGAGCTCAAGGTCATGTGACATTGAGATCCGAACTTAGGTCTTATGACTCGTGGGCCAATGACCTCTCTGGTCCTCCAGGGTGGCCTGGGTCACAACTCTGGGTGTTCCTCCTGTGCTCCAAATGGGAAGTCCACCATGTCAGAGGACAAGGAAGATCGACCTCACATAGTGCTGTGTGTAGATTTCTAGGGTCGCCATCACAAAGTACCAAGACTGAAGTGACACAGAACAGCAGATTCTATTACCTCACGCTTCTGAGGCTGGGGGTTCAAGATCAAAGCGCTGGCGGGGCAGGTTCCTTCCCAGGGCCGGGGTTGGGGGGAAGAATCTGTCTGTCTTTGGTGTGCGTGGCTTGTGCTTGTGTCACCCAGATCTCTGCCCTCATTGTCCTCTGGCTCCCCTGTGTGTCTCTGGGTTCACCCCGTGTGTCACCTTTGCATAGAGATGCCACTCACTGGATGAGGGGTCCATCCCACTCCAGGGCGACCCTGTCTTTACCTCTGCAATGGCCCTATTTCTTGACAAGGTCACATTCCAGGTTACTAGGGTTTGGGACTTAAAAGTAAACAACCCTTAGAGGGTAGTCTGGCTGGATTCGGAGGTGGGTTGGACAGCGAGCGCCAGGGCCTGCAGACAGGCAGCCCACACGAGCACGCCCGCCCTCGGGAAGTCCGCCCGGCTGCTGCTACTGCTTTGACTGAGCTTCCTTGGACTTTTCAAATGAGAAATAAGAAGCTAGCCGGTCAGGCAGCAAGACCTGCAGCCCAGCTGGGAAGAAAGGGCGAGGTGTGAGGTTTCATGCTGCTTTGCTGAAATGACATTGATTTTTTGATTTGATGCTTCTAGAAAGATTCAGGTTGAAAAACCAATAAAATGCAAGAAAAAAAATAGGCCCACAGACGTGTAGAGACCATCCAGAGACTCTCCGTCATAGGAGTCTTCTTCCCCTTACTCACCTCTGTGGATTTCTGAAGCTGCTCTCGTCTCCTTTTCAAATGCAGGCACCCGGGGTTTCTGCAAGGATTGTGGGTTTTCCCCATGCTGTCTCTACAGTGTATCTGCAGCCTTGGGTCATAGGTCATGTCTCACCACCTGACCATGAAGTATACAGTACCTGTTTTCTTTTAAAACCAAGCTTAAATAAGGAAATACTCTATGGGAAAACACAATTTTTAAAAAAGTCAAATAGAAAATATACAAGGCAGCATTGCTTTGATCTACTTTATGGTGGCCAGCATGATGGGCAGACTGTATCAACGACCCCCAGAAGCACAGCAGGAACCTGGCTTAAAAACCATGGGCTCAGGCGTTCTGCAGCCCCCGCTTTTTTCCAGAGGAAGTGAGGATTACAGATTGGGGAACGTTCTGTGCTTACAATTAAGGGAATTACTTGCTGGCTCATCTCTAACTTTAATTACTTTCTCCTCCTTAACTTTGCAATTAGCTGATGTTGCTACAAATTTTTGTCACATACTTAATCTTTATATAGTGTGTTTGGCCGGAGTGCAGTTCAAGTCTGTGAGCTACTCTGATATCTGTAATGGGAGGTGAGGCTGTGCAGGCAAGTACTCTAGCACGTACAGGATTGCAAGCACCTGCCCACCCTGGAGGAGAGCAGGCCAGACCCATTTTCAGTGCTCCTGTCCTCTCTGACCTGGGAGGCATGTCGTGGCCTTGTGGCTACGTTACCCTTCTTTCTCCTGTTCCTAATTTATGTAGGGTTGGTGCTGTACCAGGAATCTGGGGACCAACACTAGGTTTCTTAATTCCTGCAGACTCACAGATACGATGCTGCCCAGTTAACAGATAATATAACCGAGTCTCAGAAAGCTTGCATAACTAATCAGAAGAGCTGGTATTTCAGCCACAGGTTGTCTTATCCCCACCTGAGATCTGCACCCCTTCAGTGGCCTACAGTGCTGCAAATCATCAGATGTTGGACACAGGAGAGATGCACACATTTGAAGGGGGGAAACATGGGGGCCCAGAGTTGGGAATTCACAAGTACCTCTGCAGAGGAGTCAAATTAGAGGAAGTAGTGGCACAGAGCCCCACGTTCACACTTGGGGAGTTTAAAAGGGTGGGCAAGGTCTATGAAGTTTATGCCCACGTTGACTAAGTTGAAATTGGAAAGATTTCCTTCTTGGATGTCCTGAAAGATGTCCTTCTTTTGACTCAGAGAAAAATACTTAAAATGAAGAGTCACTTGTGCACAGGTAGAGACTAAAGTTAGAATTGAGCCTCTTGCCAACGTCTCCACCATAATCCATCACGCACTTCCAAACCTAATTCCAAAACAACGAAGCTCAGAATGATTAAGGGACTTGCTAGATTTACTTAGAACATGGTGAAGCTGGAGTGGAACTAGCTTTGTTTGGTTCTCCATTCTGAGTCTTCCATGAGCTTCTGTCCCTCCAGTGCAGGCATGTGACAGAGCTGGCTGGGCTCCCACGTGGACAGCACCAGTCCCTAAAGTGGACGCGCCTGCATTCTGTCTCCCACACCGTCTACCGCTTCCCACGCCTGGCTCTACAGAGCACATACAGGGCACAGAGCGTATGCCCGCCACTCTGTAGGGATGAGAATCTTCAAAACTGCAGGGAAGCATAAGGAACAGTAGGAGTGCCCCTCCATCTGCCACCCGCTACCCCATTGCACACAGGCTGCCATATTTGCTTCCTCTATAGTTCTTAACTGTCAATTCTAGATCGTGATGCTTCATCTCTAAATGTTTTCTGCATGATTTCCAAAAGATGAGGACATTAGTAACCACAGAACTGTTGTCACACTCACTGAATTAACAGCAGACCTCTCCCATGAGGACCCACCAGGTGCTCAGGTGATGGCCTCCAGGGCACATCCCTTCGGTAGCCTTTTGGTGCCCTTGTGTTCTGGGCTGTCCCTCTACTGCCCTGTCACTAGACATTACCTTCCCGTACAATGACAACCACCAGTCACTACTGTTTGTCCAATGCCTACTACGCCTCACATTCATCCTGTCGTTGAAGTCTCACATCTACCCTGTCGAGTGGATGTTGTTATTCCCACTTCATAAATGAAGGGACTAGCCAAGAGCACGGTATGGTGGCCTTTTGATGGTGGAGATGAGACTTTTTTTTTTTAGTCAATGATAAGAATCCATTTTCACAAGCTGGGGCAGGGCAAGAGGCTCCTTAATTGAGGGTGGAGACCTCTGCTGTGTCACAGCATCGATTTGTCTCAGGCAGGCGGTTCTGGAGTAGCTGGGAGGTTCATATGATGGAATTAGCTTAGGTAGGGCTGAGGTATCCAAGCTCAGAGCAGCGATGGACTGTCAGGGGCTCTCGGGTATTGAAATGTAACTTGTTTCTGACACTAGATTGGCATGCTGGAGGCACTAGCCTGTCTTTTGTTTTTACAAATCCCCTATGGGGGAAGAGAGGTTCCACAGAAGTGGAACTGAGGCATGAGAAGGTTCAGTAAATTCCCGAGTGGGAGGGTTCCTGTTTTAGGTCCACTCAATAATAGATCAGAACGTTTAGCAAATGCTCAGTACGCTTTTTCCTTGTTACATGTCGTCACTGTGTCATTTTCAAGGGGAAGGGAACATTCGTGAGAGCCCTCTACACTGCAGGCGCCGAGAAGGTCACCCTCCATATCCCACACTGGACATGCACAGCCGTTTCTGGGGACAGTGCCGGCATGCCTGCTGTGCAGAAGGGATCACTGAGGCTCAGAAGACTGTAGTGATTTGTCTAATATGAAAGAGCTGGTGAGACAGGATGCCAGGAGCTCAGCCAAGACGGGGAGAGAGGCAGGTGGGTGGAAGAAGGGAGGAAGCCGTCACTGGTGACCGCATGGTGTCAGTGGCAGTCTGTTGAGTTGCAGGGAGCTCCTGTCCACTTCTCTCCCTGTGTTCCATCTCCTCTCCGTCCTCAGTTCCCAGCAGGACAAAGCATTCACTTTCAAAAACATTAGAAGTAATTTTCTGGAGAACTGAAAAATGCGTCCATCCTCTTCTGACCGACCCCACTTCCACCCACACCAAGGGCACTGCGCCTCCATGACCAGTCTGTTCTTACACACACTTCATAAGGAACAGAAGCAAAGAGCCAGTCCCTGATGGTGACCTGCTGCATGAAGGGTGGCCAACCTCTAGCTGGAGCCCAGCCACCCACAGGTGACTGCAGGGACACTACTGGTTCCTTGTGAGGACTGCTTCCTGGCTTTGTGTGTCCTCACATGGCAGGGAGTGAACTCTGGTTCCTTTTCTCTTCTTCTGAGGACACTAATCCCCTCCTGGGGCTCTACCTCAGACCTCATGAAACCCAATCCTTCTCCAGGGCTCCACCTCCAAATACCATCATGTGGGGAGTCGGGGGGCAACAGAGAATTGGGGGGACATAGCTATTCAGTTTACAGCATCCTCTCCCACACATCTGGGGCACATTTTACACCAACAGACCCACTTCCTGCCAGAGGTAAAGGCAGGTTGGGCTGAAGAGTGAGAGATGGAGAACTCTGCGCTGAGAAGCTCAAAGAGTTATCGAAGACGTGAAAAAATCCAAACATTTGGGCTGGAGTCTGCCTACCAAGCTTCTCAAGCTAGAAACTCAAGTTAGCTGAGCATCAGGGGACCAGGAGCTGGGGAACGTGCTGTGAGTTCCCAGTGCAGCTGCCTGCCTTCCCAGAGCTCTGGTTAGGGCATCTTTGGACTGTTCCTCCCACAGACGGCTCTGGCACTGAACTTCTGCTTTATTGTGTTTCATTACGTGGCCATAAATATCTCCCGTGGAACATTTCAAGTGAACCCTTGCAAAGAAAGGGCTTTTGAAACGAGTGGATCCTGTATTTACACATTTCCCTCTGCCTCCTCTCTCCATTTCCATGTAAAATATTCCTCATGACATCAAGTGTTCCCTGACACGGTCATGAGAAAACCCCAGCACAGTGCTCAGAAATATCTGCTTATTCAGGAAAAAAAAACATCTGTCAAGTAATAACACACAGGCGGGAGAAAATCACGTGGGAAGAAAGAAAAGGTTACTTTCCTGTTTTGGGAAGTGACAGCTGTTGTGGCTGAAGAAGAAAAAAATCAATACCATGGAACACTGGTTTTTAAGGTGTAACAAAGCATTAAGTTTCCAATTAAAGCTTTTTGGCACTGCCTCCAATATTCATTTTGGCATAAATGGATTTTTAATTTTTTTTTTTTTTGGATATGAAGTTTCCGGAATGGTTCATTCATCATGAACAAGACTCAGGGTGAGGTCGTGGAAAGCGCAGCAGCGGAAGGGAGCGCTTCAGCTCTGTGTCTAGGTTCCAATCAGCTGGTACAATTTATATTTCAGGGACCCAAACCGCGGAGTCTTAGGTAAAGGTTTATTTCGGGCTCACATAAAACTCCAGGGGGAGGCTGTCTGGGAAGCAGTTGGCCTCGGTGTTCCTGGCTGTCTCTGGCTCACGTGTGTTCTGCCCAAACGTCTGGCTCAGCAAATTACTGGAGAAGAACTTGCGTCCAGAACCACCCCAGCTTCCAAGAAGTAGGCGTGGCTAATCCCTCCGTCCCCATCGCCCCCTTTTCTTTCTGCTTTCTGTGCCTATTTTTTGAATTTTAAATATATAGAACCCTATGGTATTATTCTTGAACCCACCTTCTTCTCTTAAAACTACAGGCGTGACACTCAGCATGGTGCTGTACCTAGCTGGAGTTAGATTTCCCTGGAGTGAGCCGGTCCACGGTTGACTTTGGGGTGTTTCTGATCCGGGGCTACCAGGAGCAGTGGCAGGCCAGCGTGGTCCTACTCACCTCCAGTGCGCACTGATGTTCAAGTTCACCTTGTGGAGCTGAGGCTCCGCGCTCCGGGGGCTTGTCCCTGCTTGATATTCTCTCTTTCATTGTAGTCGTTCTCCTGGGTGTGCAGGGGTCACTTATAGTTTTGCTTTCATTTCACTAAGTACTAATGAGGTCGAACACCTTTTTATATATTTATAGCCTTATGGGTACTGAAGTTCCTGTTTATTACTTCTCTTGCCTATTTTTTCTGTTGGGCTCTTTTTCCAATTCTTTGTTTTTTAGAGCTCTTAATATATTGTAGATATGATTTTATTGTTATTTGAATGTGTTCTGCCCAATGCTATAGCTCGGTTTTTAATTTTTTTATAATGGATTTATTTTCATGAACAGAAGATTTCTCATGGGGTCTAGTTTAAGACCTTTTTATTTTGAGCTTTCACTTCTTTTAGTTTTTGCATTTTGTTCAATTTTTCCTTGCCACAAGATCAGGAAGATACGGTAGCATGTTCATGAAGCTTCACTGCTTTGCATTTCACATTGAGATTTAAAACCTACTCAGAGTAACTTTCTGCATGAGAACTGCACTTTTGAAGAAACCTTTCTCTCCTCTGCTTTGCAAGGCCAGCTTTGTCTTCACATGGGGGTGTCTGTTTTTGAAATTTGTTCTGATCTGTTTGTTTGCCTAAACTCATGGCCATACCATACGGTCTGAATTAGTATAACTTCAGAGCAAATCTTTATATATGGTAGATCCTTCTTGATGTCTTTTTCGAGAGGGTCTTTATTAATCTTGGTCTTGTGTTTTCCATGTAAAGTTCACCATCAGTTTGTCAATTTCCACAGAAAAATCGACTTGTGTTTTCATTGACGTTATGTTGACTCTGTAGACAACTTGGGGACAATCCTCACCTTAACCATATTGTTTTATTTTTCAAGTATTTTTACTTCAATTTAAAAAATTTCTCTGATAACGTTTTAAAGTTTCCTGTGTCCTGGTTTTGTAGATCTTCATGTGAATTTCTCCCTAGATGGTTAGTGTCCTTTGAATTACTGTGAACAGCATCATTTAAAAATTGCATTTTCCAAATATTTGTTGCAAAAGCATGAAAACAGAATTGAATTTTGCATTTGACCTTGTTCCCAGCAACCTAGTTAAACTCCCTCATTTTGATAGTTTACATGTAGATTTATTGAGATTAATTTCTTATATAATCTTATTCTGTATTCAAGTCTCCCATCTAGTTTTCTACATTTAAAAATTCTGAAATGGCATTTGATTTTATCAATCTTTTGCATGTATTGAGATCTATATTACGTTTTCTTTTATTCTGCTAATGATTTAAGTAATTGGTTTTCAAAGGTTGATTCAATTTGTTTATTCAGTTTTAACTACTGACTATATTTGTTAAATAGAAATGAAATGATCAGATTTCCTATTTTTCTTATGTCAATTTTGGTAAATATTTTAAAGGTTTTGGAATAGTAATAAGTTTGCCAGAAGTTCCAAAAGTACACGTGGAGGACCAGCTCCCCTCAATAGCAGAATTTGCCATACCTATGGTACAATATAAAATCCGGGAAGTCGACGGGGTAGGACCCACAAAGCACATTTCACAGTGCAGCAGTTTTACATGGACTTGTGTGTGTGCAAAGGTTGTGGGATTTCACCACCTGTGTAGATACACGTAGTCACCACCACAGTCAACACACAACTCTCTCCCTGCCCGCTCCTTTATGCCACCTCTCTGGAGGCCCCCTCCCCCTTCACACCTAGTTTCTGACAAACACTAATCTGTTTTCTGTCTCTGTAATCTAGTTGTTTGACGAATGCTGTATGATTGAAATCATATCAGCTCTTAAAGATTTGCACTTTTCACTCAGCATAAATGGATACTTTACTTGAATAATACATTAAATCTGGGAGTAGCTTTGGGACAGGTTAGTGGACTCTGAGGAGTGTTAGTGAAAGTCTAAGGCACAGAATTAAGTGTTACTAGGAGTCCTGTGATCTTTGATATTGCTGCCCGTGAAGATTTACTGTGCATTAGGAATAACATTGCAATTGGAGAAAGGGGATCCTTGTTATGTTGAGGCAGAAAGTTTGTGAAAATAGAAAATTTCCCTCTTGAAATAAATGAAATAGCTAAGATTTCCAAAGTTTTGAAGGTGTCCCTGGAATTCTTCTGGCTTCTTAGAGTAAAATGTGAGAAGCCAGATACATTGAGGGATGTGCTGTCAAACTAAAGGAAGTCAGAGTTAATGGTTCCAAAAATTCTCAGCCTATCCAGAAAATACGTCTATAGTTAAACAATGGCTTCAGAACAAAGATCTCATCCAGGCTGTTCTCAGGAAAGCCTGCTCTAAGGATAAAGCTGAAGGTGAGGCAGAAAGATCAGTACTACTTAGTCAGGTAAAAGTTTCTTCAATATTCTGTTGATGCAACTCATAGATCCTCTTAATCAACTAAAATTTGCTTATAAGAGCTTAAGAGTATTATTCCTATGTAGAAAGCCGAGAGTGAGAGGGGTGTATCTCAAAGAAATTTGGGGGTATAGCTTCTTTCTAATGGAATATCAAGAAGATTGACAGGAGACCCACAATATGTTTAAGAGTTATATAAGTAGAAACATCAGTGGCTTGGGTTGAAGAGGCCAGAGAGAAAACAGGATGAGGAGAAGCTTCTGGCAGAAAGCTTTCTGAGACTTTTCAGCTGCAACCTTTCATGTTAAAAGGAATATAATTCAGAGGGTGGAGACACAAGTGGAGGGCAGAACTGAGAACCATGGGAATTACTCTCAGACCTAGAGACCTGGTCAAGGAACCTCCGGCATTGGAACAGCTGGATTTCAGAGTTGCTGTGGATTCGTGTCTCCTTTGTGCCTCTTGTTTCCTCATTTTTGAACAGAAGTGTCCACGATGTTGTCTTCTCTTCATCCCACCCCTGTATGTTTGGTGTGTTGGAGAAGACGACTTAGTCCTTTGTTTCATACGTCTACAGACCATGATGGAGAATGCTTGAGTTGCTGTATGCAAGAGCCCACACCTGAAGGCTCATCCACACCTGGCTGTGAATGGCCTGTGCTGGTGAAGCTAGTTGCTGTGATGTGAGGTATCCCAGGCCATGGACCTGCTATCAGGGATGGAGTCCTGCCAATGACCTTGCTGGAGAACATGGAAATGGCTTCCCTCTCCCCATCCAGGATGAGCCTTCAGACCAGACCTTAACCCTGGCCAATAGCTCAAATGCAAAACTAGAAGTGACTTTGAGCCAGAGATGCCCTTTAAGCTATATAAGCATTCCTTATACAAAAACTGAAAGATAATTAGGTGTGTTGTTTCCAGCCACCAAGTTCTGGGGGAACCTCTTATGCATCAGGGGTTAGTGCTCAAGGCATTCAGTGCTCCAGAGGCACCGTCACTGACAGAGGCTCCCTGTCTTCTTGATTCTTTTGTTTCTATTGGGAAGTTTCCTGTCCATTTTCCAGTGGCTTCATTGAAGGTAGTTTTCCCCTTTGATTCTGTTTTTATAACTTTAGTAGAAGGCTCTTGGCATGTGTATTAATATTCTAGGGCTGTCATCAAAAAGGCCAACACAGATGGTGTAAAAACAACTTATCCTTTACAATTCTGGAAGCAGGAGCTGAAATCAGTGTTACTGAGCCAAAGTCAAGGGATCAGAAGAGCCAGTCCCTCTCGGGAGCTCTAGGGAGGAACCCCTCTTAGTGTCTTCCAGCCTCTTGTGGCCCCGGGGCTCCTTGGTTGGTGGCAGCTTCACCTCAGTCTCTGCCTCGTCCTTCACATCTTTCCCTGTGTCTCCATGCCGTCCTCCTTCATGAGGATCCTGGACGGTGGCCATGTGGTGGGCCTAAAATCCAGGATGATTTTATATTGAGGTCCTTAGTTAATTATATCTGCAGAGACCCTACTTACAAATAAGATCACATTCTGAGGTTTTGGGTGGACATGGATTTTTTTTTTAAAGTGTCCCATTAAGCCTATGACTGAGTGCTTCGCTTTTTTTCTTTTTTTTTAAATTTTTTTTTAGTTGTAGATGGACACAATGTCTTTATTTTATTGCCCTGTATGTGGTGCTGAGGATCGAACCCAGGGCCTCACGCATGCGAGGCAAGCGCTCTGCCGCTGAGCTACAACCCCAGCCCAGTGCTTCGCTTTTTATTTATCTATTATGCTTCGTATAGTAATGGAATTCTTTTATCTCTATCTTGATGCCTTTTCTCATTATGGGGAATTTTTTGGCATTATCTCATCTCTTTAAATAGTTTTGTCCCTGTTCTTTCTCTTTTGTCCTCCTGGGTATTCAATGGCATATATAATATTCTTTCTCTTTGTACCTTGTAATTTTATGCTTTTTGGTTTTTTTTCCCCTATTATTTATTCATGCTTTACTCTGGATGTTTCTTTCTGACCAGTCTTCAAAGTCACTAATTTTTTCTTTATATCAAATTTGCTTTTAAGAACAGCCTTTAGATTGTTAATTTCAATAACTTCCTGTTTCATTTCTGGACATTTTCAGTTTTTCATTTTTATTTACCTGACACGTAAAAAAAAATCATCTTTTTGAAAATATCAACCAGTTATTGAAAATATTTTGTAACTTTATTTTCTGAATTTCGTCTCGTATTGCCTCATTTCTCTTGGTTTTTGATCATATAGGCCTGTTTTCCATGTGCCTCATAGTTTTTAAAATTGTATGTGAGACATTACATATGGAAACTTGTAGAAATAATATGAGAGTTAGAAGGATATTCTCTCTTTTGCAAAGAAGATTTTATATTTGCTTGTTGGTTGCTAGGGACACTAGCCAAGGGTAGACAAAACTGGACTTCTCTCCTCTTAGGGCTAGGGCGTTTCATTTGCATCTTTTAATTAAAGAATGTAGTTTTGGGATCCCAGCTTGGTTTCTTTTCCAAGTCGCCTTCTCCTTGGTGGGTCCTGGAGTCCCGTGTTTGTGCTGCTGTCTTCACGGGGCTCTGAAGAGCTGTGTGCACTTGCTGATGTTTTGGAACTTGTGCCCTGGAGGCAAGGCAGCTCAGAGGCTGCATGTTCCTGGCTGGGGGCACATTCTTTCTTATGCCCCCAGTTTGTAAATGCTCACTGACTCCTTAGCTTCACAAGTCCCTCAGTCAGGCTTTTGCATTTGTTCAGATTTCTCATTTTTCTCATTGGGGATACTGGTTTGCATTAGCTAATGCGTGGATAGTGGGTACCGGAGGTAGAAGTTCTCTTCCTTAGGTGCATTTGAAGGAGAGTTTCGGAAAGTCCACAGAGCACCTTTCATTTATATCACGCTGGCCAGCTCCTGCCACGGTGAGCTCTTGGGGATGTTATGTGCTCAATTAATGGCATGAGATTTTCTTGTGGAAAAGGCCCACCATAGACCCTATCCATATGAAGGCTTCTTTTTATTTTTTAAATGAAAAACACATCTACCACCCTGTTCTTCAGGGCTCTAGTCACAACTCTTCCTGATGATTCAGACTGTGTGGAGAAAAGAAAATGGGAAGAAGGCACCATATCACGTGTTTATTTTACTGAATTAAGAAGCCCAGTGATATAGCTACAGGAGGAAACAAGTATGTGTCTCTTTCATAAACAAGAAATGTGGAAATCTTAGAATAATAGAAGTCTCATTTTCAAGGTAATAGGTTCTATCCTTTTTTCTGTGGGGACATGTAGACATTTCTCTCATGTTGTGCCTGTTAGGGACATCTGGAACTTGCACTGCGGTCCTCTCTATGCCTGTGTTCCCACATATAAAATGAAGATAATAGTTCTCATGTGCAGATGTTTGGAGGTCAAGTGGGAGAGGACACTCTGAGTGACGAGTTCAGTGTTCTGTTCTTCATGAACGACCTACTGTATTCTGTAAAGCACCAAAAACAAATCAACAGTTTCTCATAAAACCCACGAACCATCAGTGACTGAAATTTCAGGGCCTGAGCATTGTCAACTTTCAGTTCACCTTTGGATCATGTTGTGCTTTCATATTCTATCATCCAAAGAAAATATTCACATGTGTTTCAAGAAGTTCAAGGAAAGCTGCATTGTATTGACAAAATCCATTATCTGTTTACAGAAATGAAAATCAAACCTCTACCATGTGTTTAAAGTCTTTCTCTTTAGGTTCTAAACTAAATATTTACTCTGTGTTCTTTACTTTTATCATTAATTCTTTCGATAAATGATTAAAATTGAAAAGAATGCTCTTGTTCAGTATTTACCAAAATCTGTAGTTTATTAAGTTATTGAACCAATTAGGTATCCATAGCTTCTTTCCAATGATACCATAGAAGATAACTGGAACCTTCTCCAAGACCTTCATTCATTTCAGTAAAATATAAGGCCTTACTCTTCTATATCTGGAAGCAGTTGTCCCTCAAATTCATAATTCTCTGTTTTAATCATTTTGGTGATCGTGTTAGGTAATTGAGCCCCCAATTAGAATTTTTGGTTCAAAAGAAAATTTTATATGTGTGTTTTATATGTGTTGCAATAGAGATGTTGATTTTTCTTATAAAAGCCAACATATATTTTCACGCAGGTATAAAACAAAATTTTAATATATCTGATTTTAAACAGTGGTGGAGCTGGGTGTGGTGGTGTACGCATGTAATCTGAGCAGCTAGGGAGATTGAGGCAGGAGGATCCCAAGTTCAAAGCCAGCCTTAGCAACTTAGTGAGGCCCTAAGCAATTTGGTGAGACCCTGTCTTAAAATTAAAAAAAAAAAAATAAAATGGGCTTGGGATGTAGCTCAGTGGTTAAGTGAAAACAAAGCAAAACCAACCAACCAACCAACCAACCCACAAAAACTCCCTAAAACCAAAACCCAGTGGTACCAATATAGACACATCAAAAGATGTTTATCAAATGGTGACATTTTGTCACTAATTATTAATGTCTATAGTCATTCTTAATACTCCTTAATATATAGACTCTAATTTTTTAAGTGACTGAAGTGCTCTAAAAGAAGAATAAATGAGTGTATTTCCTCTAGTAGCAAGTATAGTACATGATTCACACCAGGTAGTCCATTGTACCTGATTCAGTGATTCACTGATTTATTGAGGGTAAGGGAGAATCAGCTGGAGGCCAAGTCCTGCATTCCAGGGGCCTTGGTAACAGGCCTTCTCCGCTGGTTAACTTCCTTCTTCAATAACTTCTCCCAGGAGCTCTATGTCCTCTTCTTTCTTGAGTTCCCTCCCTGCTCAGATCCATAATTACCCATTACTCTCTAACATGAGCTACTTTAAAATGTCATTGTTCAGTGGTGTAAGAAACAAGACAGATACCAAAATATGCTTTCCTCTGGTTACTTATATTCCTGAGCCCAAATCTAGCAGTTCACATGTGTCCCTTCCAAAGCAGCTAAAGTGACAACAGAGTGATCGAAACAACAGAATTAGGACCCCAGATGTTACTACTCTCTACCCTGAGCCTGAACCGCGCGCGTGGCTGTGGACAATTGCTGAACCTGTGGGCCTTTTAGACCTAACGAAAGGCTTACAGCTGCCCCCTGCAGCTGGGTTACTTCTGTAATCTGGTGTTTTAGGATAATTTGTGATGTGTTTCCAAGCAATTTTTATCAGTGTGGTTAAGGCACTGATCCCAAAGCTGTTCCCACAGTGACCACTCTCATGGGAGTTCTTGAAGATTTTTTGCAGGGTAGAAACAAGTATGTTTACAACAAGTGCACTAGAAGTTGCAAATGACTTACAGTTGAGCTAACGTATAGATTAGGTGGCTGTCCATGGCCTGTGCACAGTGATTCAGTGTGTGTGTTGCCCTAAAGGAAGGAATCAAAAACTTCTGGACCTGATAACACCAACATGCCAATCCAGTGCTAAGCGTGGGACTGATTTTCAAGAATATCATCCTTTGAACACTGCCGTCACACACAGCCCCCGCAGACATAAGCCTGTGTTGCCGTTGGTGAGGCATGGTAGACTGAAAATACCTGGAGCAGAAGAACCTGTGACCTGGTGCTGATGGGCACTTCTTATGAAAATTTAAAAACTCACACAAGCCCCTGGCACATTTTCTCATGTTATGTGTGGATTTTGATACCAGTTTTGAAGAGGAGCAGGGAGATGAGGAGTTGATGTTCTGTGGGTATACAGCTGTGGTTATGCAAGATGCCTGAGTTTTAGAAATCTGCAGAACAGCATTGAGTCTATAGTTAACAATACCACAGCAGACACTGAGGATTCCTGAACAGGGTAGATCTCAGGCTAAATACTCTCACTACAATAAAATTCTAAAAAGTACCATATTGAGATGTGAGGGTGCTTGTGAATTATAAGCACTTGAACACTTACGCCAAGTTAGCTATTAGAATTGATACTTCATATGTATTGTTGAAAATGGGGAAAAATAACTTGATTGAGACATTTCATCTTTTCTTTTGGAGTCATTTGTAAATATTATTTTTATTTTCATTTATAGAGCCAGCTTTAAAATTTTATAGGATCTCACTTCTTTAGAATTAGCTTAATTATTGGGAGAAGGGTGTCAGATATTACTATTTTAAACATAAATATGCTTCATTAATCTCTCATATAGGTACATTATCTCCCTAACGGGATAAAGGTAGCTTTGACTTTAGCATTTTGCTGCAGAATGGGTCAATGGAGTTTTCTTTTAACCTTATTTAGAACATATAAGTTGATGCGTATGAACTTTTTAAGATAGGCTTCGAACAGTGGCTGGGAAAATGGAGTAACTCATGTTTGACCTCCTATATGGAGAGCACGTGGAGAGAACTGGCTTGCAAGGAGGTGCAGGGTATTCTTGTTCACAAACGCCTAAGGAAGTTTACTTTGTGCAGTCGTGAAGCTGTTCCTGGACCAAATATCAGGGTAGAATTGAGTATTTTTCTGATAATGCATTACCTTCTGTATGCACTTGAAAGTCATTAAAATTAATTAATATTGTAATGCTATTCATTACAGAAGCTTAAGCTCTTGTGATAGCATTTTATTAAGATGGATATTTTATGCTTTTACGTTTTTTGCTGTAATATTATACTCAGAATTAGCTTTCATCAATCCTCAACTTTGTCACAGCTTCATGAAAAAGTAAAATTTGATTACATATTCTAGAGAGAGGAAGCTGAATTTTGTTAAATGACAATGAACCTTTTTTGCAATGTTTTTAAATTACTTTTGAGTTAACTTAGAAATTTGTTTTAAGTGCATCTGTGCTATTTTATTAGAAGTTTTTCTCCTCTCAGTGTGAGCATGCTTGAATTTAATTTTAAATATGTATTTAGTGATAGCTCTGGGACATGAATACACAGAGTGAATTTACCAGGGTTCACTTAGTGCTGCAAAAAGAAGTTGGGTGACACATTATGTACAGAACACTTGTTCCAACATTCTCCAATGTAATTAACAACAAAAGTTCCTGTTCCTACAGTGTGAGAACCATGTGAGGCAACCCATCCTACACTGAAATAGATGGATTGTACACTATAAATCTGAGTGATCTTTTTATTTAAAAACAAGAGTATTGAAATCCAGTAGTGTAATGGTATGTATCGCAGGTGATTCTGCATTCTACTGTTGAAATAGGAAAATAGATGATTTTCAGAATGCTTAAGTGGAAATAATGAAAATGGATAGAAGGAAAACAGATTTCTAAGAAAAATAAAAAATGATCTTTTCCAGGTTTGGAAGGCCGGCTCCACCATGGGCTAGCCTTAGCTGGTGACTATGAGCTTGTGTTGTAATTTCTCTTGGCCTCAGTTTCCCACTTGCGAGGCCAAACTTCCTCTCCGAGGCCTTTGCTGCTCCTCATCTGAGGCTGATGCGCCGTCTTCCACCTTTTCATTTTCTAATAAACACACTGGGAGACCAAAATAGCTCTTTTAAAATATTTCAAACATACAGAAAACTGGAAACACTCGAAGGACCTGCACGTCGTGGGAATTCCAGTGCGTGCACGTTAGCATTGCGTCCCGTTAACTTCGTCCTTTTCCTCTTTCCGGAGGCATCAAAGGTGCTGTGCAGGGTGCAGGCCCGCCTCCCGGCTCCCTGGTGGTTGCTTCCTGGGCTGCGCCTCTGCTGGCTCTGATGCAACCCCACTGCCTGCCCGCCCCTGCTGTTGGCTCTGGCTGGGGTGCTGTCCTCTGCCCCCAAAGCCACGCCTCCCACCTATTGGAGCTTTCCTCAGACTCTTACCCGCAGCTCGCCTCCTGTGGACGGGGATTCCTGGCTGCCGTGGCATCCACGGGGGTCTGCGCGGGAGGCACTCGGAGCTTTGGCAGAGTGAATCGCTGAGGTGACCTCTTGTCTGCTGTGCATGGTTTCAAAGCTTCCGGGCAGATTCATGGCTTTGTGGGGCCTAAAGCTCGTGGTCACTGAGGGAACACTAAGTAAAGGAACACAGAAATCCAAACTAAAAACGATGTGAAATTCAACTGTTATTTACAACGCAAAAAGGAATACAAGCAAGCTCCAAATGAGTAGAGGCGGCAAATACACGACACTGCCCAACGCGGAAAATCAAAACGTTGTATTTGTATTAATCACCTGCATCTCTATTGTATTTTTCCCCTATAATGTATGGCTCATAGTTTGATTGGCCCTTTATATGATAGTGATTTTATAAATTTTTTTTTTTTTTTTTGGTACCGGGATTGAACTCAGGGGCACTTGACCACTGAGCTACATCCTCAGCCCTATTTTGTGTTTTATGTAGACACAGGGTCTCACTGAGTTGCTTAGTGCCTTGCCGTTGCTGAGGCTGGCTTTGAACTCACGATATTTTATAAATGTTTTTATAGGAAGAATAGAGTTTTGTTTTTGTCTACCACACTTACTAGAAATCTGAATGTCACTTTTGATTGTTTAGGTAATCGCCTTCCAGCTTCAGAGTTCACAATGAGTGAAAGGTTTTAGGGAATTTGTCAAATTTGGGAAAATTGTTACCAATTTTCTCTTCTGCTTGAGCTTTAGCATGCCTAGAGATTTCAAGTTTGACTAATCTTAAGTTCTTTTTCAGATTGAAGATACTCATTTTTTGGTATGTTTTAATTTTGGTTTATTTTTGACCAATAACTGAAAAATTACATAAAATTAATTATCTGAAATACATAAAAGTTATACAGATTGGCCACAGCATAATCAAGACCATTTCAAACACATGCAAGTGTTGTCATTGGGACACTTGCCCCGACAGGCTGTCTCACCGCTGCTGGTGGCAAATGTCAAGTGCCTCCCCATCTGGAACCCGCAGACGTCCCCCATGCAGGATGCCTTGGATGACAGTGAAATGTCAAGTCAAGGCACTGCAGTCTCAGATGTGAAGCTGTGCATGCAGACGTGTTTGTGTAGTGTCGCTAACAGGCTGTGCCGCATCAGCAGAGTTTGCATCATCTTATTTTCTGTAAATCTCATCCAAAACTAACAAATATACAGACCATTTATAGCTGCATGTGCTGTTTCTGACACAAGACAACTTCCATTATGACTGCACATCTGTTTTCTATGTGTCCTTTTATGTATTGGTAATGAAAAGCATTTCCCACAGATGAGCTTGTGCTCTGTACATTTCAAACCTTGTTGCGTCTCCATCACTCACGTGCTCCCGTGCCAGGTGCTTTGGGAGTCCATGTCATATGTTTCACATACACATGATCCATGGGCTCTCCGGCCCTGCCTGGTGAGTCTCATTGTTGGGAGAACTGGCACCATGAGAAGTAGGTGTGTTCCTAGAAGCCACTCAACTATTACCAGCACAACTGGCAATGACCTAATTACTTTAAATGACTACCGAGAACTGAAACATATTCCACTAAACTAAATGTATTCCATCCAAACTAAACATATACCCAACGCAACTTTCAGTTGGCTTGGGGCCAACACTGCTTACAGGGAATCCAGCGCCTCAAGAACTGGTTGAAAGTGCGACAGAAGAGAAGATGGAGAGAAAAGTGAGTCACTTTTAATGTTGATTTTGCAAATTTAACAGAAACATACGAGTGTATGGACACTGGAAGAAGTGTTTCTACAAGTGTTTGCCCATTCCAAATGGGAGGTCTATTTCAGCACAGGCTAATTGGTGGAACTAATATTTGGTCTCTTGTGTTGCCTGATGAACATACCCAACAAGAGCAACTTAGAGGAGGAAAAGTTGATTTGGGGCTCATAGTTTCAGAGGTCTCAGTCCATAGATGGCTGGCTCCATTGCTCTGGGTCTGAGATGAAGCAGAACATCATGGAGGAAGGGCCCTGTGCATGAACGCTGCATCCTTCATGGCAGTAAGAGTGGCAAATAGAAAGAGGGAGGGTGTGGCGAATAGAAACGGGGGAGGAGGGGAAGACACACGTGCATGCAAAAGGGTGGCAGGAAGAACAATCCACCTCCTCCAGCCACGCCCACCTGCCTGCAGTTACCACCCAGCCATTCAGACTAGGATGGATTGATTGGGCCATAGCTCTCATAATCTAATTATTTTACCTGACTTTTCCTGCATTATCAGGAACTTTGGGGGGACACCTCATATCCAAAGCATAACAGGGTAGCTCTTAGCTGTTCCTTGACTTTAAAGTCTGGCTCATGACTAGTTAGTGTTCATAGACGAGTGGAGAGGTAACTGAGTGATCCAGGTTTTGACATGTTCTGCATGCCTTGCCTGCACCACCCACAGCTCATGGGAGGGAGTCCTCTCTTCAGACATCTGGCCCTGCATAGCCATAACCTGTGTCCTGGAGACCCATGCCCAGTAGTGGGAGAGACTGCCTTCAGGCAATTTGGCAATCCCACGTAGTCGCCTCCAGGGGAGCAGGAATGAGGAAACAGGAGAGGCCTCCATGCTTATTCTTCAGCCTGCAGGATGAGTAGGCAACCAGAAAGCCTTCTTTTTCTTCTCTCTCTCTCCCTCTTTTTTTCTACCAAGCACTGATGTTGCTAAAACTTCTTTTTTAGAATAATAAAAATAAACTTTACAAGTTAATTGGTCTAATTTTATGAAGTTAACTGGGAAAAATTACAATGACCTTTTATTTAAGAAAAACACCATGGCCATAAATCTATAACAGGCAAGTATGATAATGAGAGGTGTCAGGTTCCTCAGCAGTCCCAGTACATCCCTATGTTGTAAGTTACTGACAGTGATACATAAATTGTTTGTACAACTTATGGCTTTCAGAGATGACAGACTAATCTGAGCAATTAGATTCTTGAGAAAGATCAAGACGCTTATTAAATCTTATCTTAGTCACTCCTAATTACAACCATCCATTTATCTCTGTGGAATAAATCACTAATGCAAAGTTACAATTCAATCACAACATAACTAGTCCTTATCTTAGATGATGATAAACCCCCATTATTACCACATATCCATCAAAGGGATCTGCAATTAATTAATGAAGTCAGACCCACAGATTCCATCATGCGAAGATGCAAAGTATATCTTCCAAATTGCTCCATGAAGTGACACACTACAGGATGCAGGGAGTGACCATATTCAATAACAGCAGATATGCATTTAGTGCCTACTCCGTGCCAGGCAGTGTGGATAGAGAGGTGGACAAAGTGAAACCCTGCTCTGTGGAGTGCAGTTCATGCAGGCACACAGAGAGGAACACGTGAAATATCCAAGAAGTCAGTGGTGCTAAGTGCTTTGAAGAGAAAAAACAAGTTGCAGTGCCAGTAGACCAGGGGCGGCGGTGGGGGGCGGGGTGGTGGTCAGTGAAGGCTTCTCCATGGAGTGCCATGGAGCAGAGCCCTGAAAGGGCAGAGGAGCCCTGTGGATGTCTGGAGCGAGTGTCAGAGCAGCCAGAGGACCAGGGACAAGCACCCAGGGAAGAGGTGGCCTGGCTGTTGAAAGAGCCAAGAGCATGGTGGGACGAAGGTGGGGAGGGCGCAGATGGTGCGGGTCCTTGAGGCAGGGCGAGGACTCTGGACTTTATTCTAGATGGGATGGAAAGCTTGTAAAAGTCTGAACAGAGTAGGAGGCAAGCGGGCAGGAACACTGAGGGTCTAGACTGGGGCTGTGGACTGTTGGGAGCGAGGCAGACAGCCTCCCTCCCAGAGGAGATACAATGGGCAGTGGTGGAGGCGGGAATGAGAGCCTCCTGGACCAGTCAGGAGGAGGACTCCGGGACCTGTGAGTAGGGGGATCCTGGAGCTCGAGGTGCTTGTGGAGAAGCCCCCTGCGTGCTGGTCTCTACCCTGACTCACGCGTAGGATTAGGTCTGACTCTTGGTCCTCGCCTTCAGGACTCCACCTCTCTCACAGATGTCCCAGTGTCCACCTTGCCTCTCTCCCCATGTGATCGGCAGCCAGGTAGTTCAGCTCCATAGAAAAGCTGACCCTGTGTCCCAGAGTCTCCGGAAAGCCCCAAAAAGCTACAGAAAGCAACATGCAGATTACTGGGCACAAAGTAGCAGGACGGTGGTGGGAAAGGATGGTGGCTGTGTCTGAGCTCCTCAGAGCTCTGCCCAGCAGCGTGTCAACTGGAGCTTTGTGCAGGGCCTTTTCAAAAGAGGGATTATTTCATGCAATGTTTCTCATTGGAGTGACTGACAGCATGTTATTGTGTTATGATCACTAATAGCGTATGCCTCCTTGGTCTGAACGTTCATCGGACGGTGATTCAGCAGTGAGCACCCACTCTGCATTCTTACTAAGTGACGCTTTGCCACACACTTGTGTAGTTAAGTAGCTTTGTGTCCAAGGTGACTGAAGACAGGTGGCCCTCGGTGTGTCACACACATCATGGAAACGTGCTTTCCCAGAAACAGCAGAATTAAGAATCTGTGCTTAGGTGGTTTGAAGAAATTATCTGGATGAGCCACACACTGATACACTTTCATCCAGACTGGTGACTTGTGGTGGCCCTGATTACCCCACACCCCTTCTCTCCAGCAGAAGCATTCATTTTCTTCCCCATTAAAGTGCACTATCAGGACGCCAGCTCCTTTTCCTTAGAGACTCTGTAACACTACTGGATTCTTCTGAAATGCAAAGTAAATGTAGGTGAATCCCAGTGTGTACCTGTCACTGCAGCTACTGAGCTCTTCAACTTTTTGACTTCTAAACTGAGTGCTGTCTTACCACTGCATAGGCAGCCAGATTCCAAGTCTCACACTGCAGACTTGACACACATGCAGCAGAATCTGCTTTAACGGCTGCCCAGGTGCTCTTTGTGCCCAGTGCTAGCTACAGTGCATGGCGTGTGCCCCACCGAGTGCCCTCGATGGGGCTCCAAACTCACGGTGGTTCTTCCCTTTGCTGAAACTTCTCCAACACTGTCATCACCTTCCACAGTGCTATAATTATATTAATCCCCCTACTTAGCATGTTTTCATTTTAAGAAAGATAGTCCAATAGAATGTGTCCAATAGAATGTGTCCAGTAGAATGTGTCCAATAGAATGTGTCCAATAGAATGTGTCCAATAGAATTATTAATAGCTAATAAATTTGGAAACATTTCAAAATTTGTTTGATATATTGCCATGTTTTCTGAACTTATTAGTTCAATAAACAGAGCCTTTAATATGCTAAGATAATTGACATTTTCAAAGGAGGGATTATTTCATGCAATGTTTCTCAAATTTATTTTACCCCAAAATCTTGGTTTGGAGGGGAGAGTCCTAGAGTTCTTAGAACACATTTTCAGAAACACTTGCCTGGAGTATTGGACGAGAATGAGTTATGTTTGAAAAAGTCCTTAAATTTCACTTGCAAGATAGTTGGTTCTCCAGGGAGGCCATTATGGTATGATCAAATGCAGACTCCATTCAACAAAGCCCATAAAATCGACAATAAAGACATTCGCCAAAGTACTATTGCCCTCTTCTTCCATTTTACCCAAGATAAATTTTAGCTGAATATAATAGTTTTGATCAATGTAGATTACATTTTATGTGCCCCCCAATCTTTTAAATCATATCACAAACTTCAATGTACATACACTATGACACAGTTGCATAGTCAAGTCCTCTTAAAGCAAGTGGCTAAGTCTCCTGCGAGGAGGAAGAGCGAGGAAGCCAGACCTGGGTTTGGCACCTGCTTCAGTTACATCACAGTATAGGAAAGATCAAGAACCTCTTTGCTTTTGGTAAAACATCACAGGGACCTTCCATGGGATTCTTCTTTGATTTTTCTGTTTGCAAAACCCAACACTACACACACACACACACACATGCACGCACGCACACACACAGATGTAGTTATTTAAGCACCTTCAACTGCATTATGATCTGAGATTTTGAATTATTTTCTTTTGGACCAGGATGTACAGCTCTGCTGGTGATGAAAACATCTCACATAGGCAATTTTCTCTGCTGTGGTGCTGCGTCACCCATAGTGATCACACCTGCAATTCAAAATGTGATCTTTGATATAAGGGAAATCCCCTCATGTGCTCATACTGAGGTTTTCTTCTTCCAAAACTATTCATCTGAACATGGAGAATATGGTGCCATTCCTTTCCTTTTACAAAGAACACATACACGAATACAGCTATTTCATGAGAATTTCCTAAGTACAGATAAGTGCTGTTATTCTCTATTCACTGATTCTGAATAACTTTAAAAGCAAATGGCCACAATGCTTCATGCCACCTCAGATGGCACCTCTGTGGACTTGACATGACCAACTGGGAGGCCACATGCCTTTTCTTAGCATTTGGCCTAATGAAGATAAAGTCCCGTTCTGGGCTTCCTACTCTACAGAACCACCTCGGGCCACAGGTGGAGGCGGGCAGCTGGCAAGTCTCCCGGGGGCTCCTGGAGAGCATCCCCTCAACACCTCGCCGTTGTGCCTCGGTCTGTCCCAGGCTTTCCTTCTCACTGTTTCTAGTGTCACTGTGGATCTGTCACCGTGACCTCTCTGCTGCAACCTGCAGCTTCATCTGCCACCCCGATACCTCCTACCTCCGCTGGTGTCACTGGCATCCAGCTGTTGTTCTCCACCCTCCACTGTCCCCTCAGACGGGCACCCCTCTGTGTCCCACGTACTCACCACGTGAGTGAGCAACACGGGCAAAGATGCTGGGGTTCACACTGCAGATAAGAAACAGCGTGCGTAAAGCCACGTGAATCACACGGATGGCCGGTGAGGATGAGTGGGCTTGGGGGAGGGCGGGGAGGGCGTGGTGGCGTCAGCAGAGTGGTCCGGCACATCTCTGAGAACCTGACTTCGACCGAAAGTTCGAAGGCGATAAGGAGTCTGCTAAGTCATGGCGAGAACATCCCAGGGTTGGCGATGACCTGTGAGCAGAACCGTCATACGATGGAGTCTACATGGCGACTTGAGAATGGTCCGCGGTGTGCAAGGCAGGGGCTGGGAGATCCTCGAGGATGCTGGGAGGTGGGGACAGTAATCCAGAGATGGTGCTGGCTCAGGCCAGGCTGGGCAATGGAGCTGGGGAGACGTGGTAAGGTTCTCAATAATTTTTAAGAGAGGGAGATGACCAGAGTAGTATCCATTGGAGGTGTGCGCTGCCTGCAAATAAAAGCTATGAAAGTAGTATATTAAAAGAATAAAGACAAAAGTGAGAGAGATATACGTTTTCAAAGCAAGGCTGTGACATATTGAGCAGACCAGTTGGGTGTGACCTCTAACAAAGAAAAAGCCCACTTGCTTTATTTATAGTGGCACAGATCAAAGGGGATGGGTAGGTGTAAGGTGTCAGTGTAGCTGGGGATCTTGGGTAAACAGATTGTTTGGTGCTTGGCAGGTTATGCCCATCTCCGGTGGCTTTGTTTGAACTGAGCCACATCCCCAGCCCTATTTTGTATTTTATTTACTTTTGCTGAGGCTGATTTTGAACTCGTGATCCTTGTGCCTCAGCTCCCAAGCCACTGAGATTACAAGTGTGCACCTCTGCACCCGGCTCGGCTTTCTTGAACTGGGGAATCTCACCCAGGAGTTCCCAGAGAAGCTGCTTACCAGCCTTAATTGCTCAAACAATGTCCATAGTTCACAAACGGCTCCCAACACAGAGTCACTGATAGACTGGATGTAGAATGTAGGGCATTAGGTGTGTCTGGAAGATTCCAAGGGAATAAAAAATGCAGTTTTCTCAGCTCAGGTGGTGAAGGTGGATAGAAGTGATTTTGAGAGGAGCTGAGAGTTTAGTTTTAAGTGAGATATTATTATACAACCAGAGATCTCCAGGAAGCAGGTGATGTGAATCTGGAGTGCAGGAGAGATGTGTAGGAGATTGGGATGTGGTCTGTACATCAGTGGTACTTACAGGCATGGGAGTGGACAATCTTTCGGGGGGGGGGGGCTGTAGAAAGAAAGGCACATTCAGTAAAGTATAAAAAGTGAACATTAGAATCTGAAAAACAGGTGGCAGTAGATTAGGAGAAATTCCTGGAGACAGAAATTGCATGTCTCTTACAAAGAGAAAGTTTTTGATGGAGCTCTATGTTGTATGGAAGAGTTCTTTTTAAAAAATTTTTTATTCTTTTTAATTATACATGACAGTAGAATGTATTTTGACATATACATACATGGAGTGTAACTTCCCATCCTTGTGGTTGTACATGGTGTGGAGTTACACTGGTCGTGTGTTCATATATGAACAGAGGAAAGTATGTCCAATTCATCTATTTTCATATTCCCATTCCCCTTCCTTCCCTTTGTTCCAGTTTGCCAAATCCAGTGAACTTTTATTCTCTCCTCCCTTTCCCACTTAATGAGAGTTAGCATCTGCATATCAGAAAGAACATTTGGCTTTTGGTTTTTTGGGACTGGCTTATTTCACTTAGCATGGTAGCTCTAGTTCCATTCATTTACTGGAAAATGCTGTAACCCATTTTTCTTTATGGCTGAGTAATATTCTACTGTGCATATGTACCACATTTTCTTTATCCATCTGTTGAAGGGCACCTAGGTTGGTTCCATAGCTTAGCTATTGTGAATCGAGCTACTATAAATATTGATGTGGCTACATCACTATAGGATGCTGATTTTAAGTCCTTTGGGTGTATGCTGAGAGGTGGAATAACTGGGTCAAATGGTGGTTCCATTCCAAGTTTTCTGAGGAATCTCCATACTGCTTTTGTATAGAAGGGTTCTGAATGGTAATTAGGTAAATCTAATTGGTAGTAATTCTTTCCTTTTGAAGTGGTCATAAAATAATAACGTGCTTACAATGTTTGGAACATCAGATAATATGATACATTGTAAATGAAATAAAGTTTTTGTTTGTAAAGTGCTACATATTATATATAATATGTGTGTTCCTTGCGTCATCACCTCCTCACTCAGAATTTTTACTCAGTTGCATTTGCAAAATTTAATTTACCTGGTTCCCAATAAATTATATTCTCTAAGGAGAGTCATTATACAAGTAACATTATTGAAGACTAGCCAATTTAGCTTAAGGATTTACAAAAATCATATATGTAAATTATTCCACTTATGGTAGCAGTAATTGACTCTGAACAAATTGGATCCTTGGCCATCTGTTTTAGCTATTGGTATAGGAAAAGCCTGTTCTTTTCCATCTCCACAAACTTCTGTTCAAATCTCAAATGTGGGCTATGCAAATCAGACAGTGCATGCTTTTTGAAGTGAAGTGTCATCAGACAGCAGCTCAGCCTCAATTTTCCTCCCGCCTCTCCTCCCAGGGGTAGGACGATTCTAACTCATGGCCATAGTGAGAATGTCCGTCTTGTTGGAGAGCTCACCTTGTGAAAAACAGCCGAGGGGTGGAGGAATACAGACCACTGCTTTGAGCCTGGCTCCTTTCTTCCACCCCATCCCAGTCCAGAGCTGCCTTCCCCCCTTTTTTTCCAGCTGTCTCTTCCCCTCTGATGAAGTCTTAATGTTGCAGGGATGAAGGCCACTTGGGGCCCGCCACCCCACCATCTCTGTATTGAAATGGCATCACAAATTCTCTTGGAGACATGATGGATGTAGAGTCAAATGTCACCCAGGTTTGGGCTCCATGGGAAATTTGTTCCTATCCTTTGTTCAATATCAGGGAAGAAGCCCACAGAGGTCACCAGACTGCCAGCAATGACTGAGATGAGATGACTCTGCCAGCAATCAGGTCAGCTGGAGACAGCTCCTTTGCTGCCCAAAGTGGGCAGCAAGACTCAGCTGACACTTGCAAGACAGTTTATACTCCCAGCCCAGCAAGACTAGGAGTGGCAGCAGAGGGCCCCGGATCCTCCAGTCTCTAGGTTCCATGGAAGGATGTGATGGAGCAGATTGTGCTGTGCATATGGTGGGTTGTGCCAAGGCGGAGATCCTCAGGGCCAAGGGCTCAGCACCTCTCATGAGCACTCAACAAGCCAGTCCCAGTCCTTTGCCCCAGCAGGCTGCAGTCTCCCAGGCTCTAGTTCCTTGTTCTACGTTATGCTTGCATGACAAGAGATGAACCTGGCATGGGATCTGAGGACGGTTAGGCCATGGGGTTGGCTCAGGCAGCAGGGATGTACAGGGATGTCCCGATGACTTGCTGCTTGGACCCTCAAGTTCTTGGCTGAACTCAAGTTTTCACACGAGTATGCCACCTTGTCACAGTGATGGGACAGGATGAAATTTATTGAATTTGTCTCATACAACACTTGATTGAGAAATATCAACAGAATCTGGTTGCTGGGGTGAGGTCAACTGGCAATATAAGTTTCAGGTATTCCCCTAGATCCTGGACGTAACCGTCTGCATAAGTCTTCAAGGGAACGACTAGAAGGTCTGATTTACATAACTGTGCAGCGTCTGTCTTGTGCGTATAAACTGTCACACCTGAGGGTGGTTGGTGACCATGCACATACCTCCTTGTGCAAGCAAGCTGTGACCTAAGGCTGGCTTATCATCCATGATGACCAGCTATGCACTGTGAAGGTAGAATGACCTTCCAGGGCTTGTGCTGTCTCATGGGCTGTGGTGGATACATTTAAGGATGAGGTGCTGATGGTCAGGGTCCTGTCTCCAGGATGTGTGTGTCTGAGGACAGGGAATAGTACTCACAGTGCTGTGTGGGTCCAGGAGTTCCGTATTTCTCAGATGGTGTAGACCTCTTTACCTGGAAGTCCAGTAAGGGGAGCATGGTGTCATTGCAAGTGATTACAGGGAGTGATGGATGGGCCTGGAGTACTGTCCACTGGAGAAGGGGAGTCCTTCCATGGTTCAGTCTCTTCTATATACAATCGTACCTACAGGGCCAAAGCACCCCCAGTTGGCATTTGCTGTTGAATTTTTTTTTTTTTTTGGTACTGGGGATTGAACTCAGGGGCTCTTGACCACTGAGCCACATCCTCAACTCTATTTTGTGTTTTATGTAGAGACAGGGTCTCACTGAGTTGCTTAGCACCTCGCCGTTGCTGAGGCTGGCTTTGAACTCGCGATCCTCCTGTCTCAGCCTCCCTAAGTGCTGGCGTTACAGGCTGGAGCCACTGCACCCGGCTTGCTATTAAATTTAATTGGATCATTGCTTTGTTAAACAACAGGGGCATTTGTGTATGGAAACTGCAGCCTCACTAGCCACGTGTGGCATGACCCTAGACCACCTGGGCATCCAGAGATGGACATGAACTCAGGCTAGGACAAGGGCATGCTGTTCTGGGGTTCATGCACGGGAGGCAAGGCCAGAAGGCTGGGCCCTGACCACATTCCCATGGGCTTTTCTGTTTCATAACTAGTGGACAAGAATCATGGACCCACCAGAGGGTCAGATTTGTTGTCATTCCACTTGACCCAAGAGGAACACATGACAGTGTGGCAGTGTGTGCTGCTGGATTGAGGACACAAAGAACCTCCTCTCTGCATGTCCCAGAATCCAAGGTGGCTTTTCCTCCATGGCCAGCTGATTTGCTCTCTAACCCAGTAGCCACCATGTCTCTCTCTGCTGGGGCCCCGCAGTACGTGTCCTCATGGATAAGAGGCCATGGAGATGGTGCGTGACGATAGAACTTGCCAGGTTCCGTGGCTGCCTGCGTAAGCCACTCTAGGGACTTCCTCGAGTTCATGGCTGACTGTGTCCTTGTGTTCTGATGTCTGCTGAACCTGAAACCAGGTGGCAGTGGAAGCAACCAGTTGGCGTTACTCAAAGCTGCCACCTGTCAGGCTTTCCTGGTGCTAAGGTCCATGGACAAACAAAGGAGCAGGTGAGACTGACGCGGTGGAGTCACAGAGACAGAGCCAGCCTCCCTGTGCCTCTGCTCTTTCCGTCCGCCAGGGGGCGTTCTCTGGCAGGGAACAGCTGCACCTAAGGCCCACCTTCACTGATCAAGATGCGTTATTCATGCTGCTGCTGCTGAAGTCTGTCCAGAAATCGTCACGAGCTGAGTCCGTGAAAAGTCCATCCCGAACGTTGATGATGGCAGGAGGATTGCCAGCAAATGCCACAGCCCTCGGGTCACGCTGAGTCCTTTCTGCCATGATGGTGCTTCATCGCCTGATTGCAGCTGGCCTGGATGATGACCAACCTGGACCAGCTCAGTCTTATGTGCTATAATTGTGGAGCCAGCACCTGCCATTCACACAAGAATAGTACTCCACAAACAGAATGAGTGTCCATGGTGGCCTGACACTTGTGGCCACCAGGTGGTGGCAGATGACCACTGGACTCTATTTGGCAAGAATGGGCAGGGACTTCTTTGAGCTACATGTCCTTGTATCCATGGCTGCCAGGCCAGGAAGGCCATTTCAGCATCCTTGGGCTAGAGACGGAGGTTCGTCTTTTAAGCTTAGTGGGTCACAATGGCAGGACTGAGGAAGGCCAGTCCATGGTTGAATCCAGGTAATGAAGCTGGGTGCTTGAGCTCTGCTGTTCTGACAGCCTCATGGTCCCATTCAGGATGGTCGGGGGTACTTCCACAGGTGACGTAAGTGTCTCCTTGCATGGCTTTAATGTGTCACAGAAAGCTGTCTTAGCATTCCAGACTCATCACCCAGACACCCAAATAGGCAGCCAGGCCATTAGCCACAGCCATGGGTCTGTGAAAATACAAACTCCTTAGGAGTGCTGTCCGGGGCAAGGGTGATGGCTTTTAATTTGGCCCATTGCAGGGACTGGCTCTTACCAGCCATTCATCCAGAATGGTCACTGGGGCTGGTTGCTGCCGCTGTCCCCTGGGCAAGCCACCTTTAGGTCCAACCCAAGCAATATGAGGACCTCAGGTGGCTTTGGCCCCCAAGGGAGGGCTCAGGGGAGCTACAGATGTGGCTGCTAAAGGGTGGTAGAAAATTTTTATGTAAGGACTCATCCAAGGGACCAGGTGTTTTTTTTGCTTGAATATATAATTGCCACATAATAAACAAAGACTACTTGGCTTTTCAACTTGGTTGTTGAACAAAATCAAGACAGGAATGAATTTTCCTTAATTGTCTCAGGGATCGGGACCCCATTGCTTCTGAGAACTTGACACAGATGTCAGTAGTACATCAGGAATAATGAGCCACCCATAGACTTTCATGTGAATTTTATCTGCTCCAAAGCTGCTGCTATTGTTTCTATTGGACCTATCAACGTATCTTCAACATAGTGGGACTAAATGTCCCAAAGGAAGAGTAAACTGCCCTGTGTCTGTCACTCATTGGTGGGAAATGACAGAATTCAGGTGCATCATAGCGGGATGGTAAAAATGTACTGGAGTCAAATTGAGCAAAGATCTTGAGGTTCAGGTGTTCAATGTACCACAGAGAAAACACCAGTGGTGTTTAAGGCATCATATGAAGGACATTCACAATGCCTAGGAGAGCTGGGGCTCCAGGAGCAACAACTTTATTCCATTGGTAATAATCCACCGTGACCGTGACCCTCAGCCCGGGTGAGCCTTTTCCGTGGCCACGCAGGGCCACTGTAGTGGAATTCTGCATTGATCGATGTCCCTGCTTTCTTTAAAGTTGTTCATCAGGCTCTGATCTTCGGCTCCTCTTCTGAAGGCCCACGTTTCTTTTGTCCTATAGTAAGGGAGGGAAATGCAAGCCTAGTTAGTGGCCTGCTCTGCTTTGGTCCTTCCATGACTTCTCTGTAAGTGGCATTTGTTGCCCAGAAAACTCACTCTCAGACTGCATCAGGATTCAAACATGTAGAACATCAACACTGACTATAAATTTGGGGGTGTGAGAACAGGGGTTCTCTCTAGGGATCTGAACAGATGGTTACGGTCTGGGCAGATGGTTACGGTCACTTCGCATCCTCATTTTATATCATTCCCAAATCTGGTCAATTGAGTGCATGGAGCTGGTCCACCGAGGGAACCTGGCCAGATGTTCATTTAGAATCCATTGAAATCCTGGAATCCAGTGAAACCCTACCCCTGCGGCCTCCCTGGTACAGAGGTCTCCATTCTCCCTGGGGACAGAATGACCTCAGCCTGGCTATGTTTCCCCTCTCTCTTAAATGCTGTTACCTCAGGACACAGAGGCATGGGGCCTGGAAGCCGAGGCAGTGAGGGAGTAATTTGTCCTAAGACATCGCAGCTTCTCATTGCCTGTGGTAGGGAGATGGCTCTTCCTGGAGGAGCTTCCACCGGGTGGACAACTGCCTGCTGGGGTCCCCTCCTTGTTTCATATGTGGGCTGGATTTCTTGAGCTCGCCAGTCTCTTCTCTGAGGACCTCATGTGTTCTCAGTCACATCCACAATGCCTGTGGCTGGATTTCTTTTGAAGAGGGCTGTTTTTATTGACATTTTTTTTCTTGGATTAGGGACTCTGCCTAGTATATGAATGAGAGTCTTTCTTTATGCTGGACATCTTTTGGCCCTAAATTTTCACAGCTTGCTTCTCAGGGCCACTGGTATAAATAACAAAATTCATGGAATTGGTCTTATTTGCCAGTGTGGTGAGATAGGGAAGCCATGACTTGAAAACTGACCAAGCTTCTTTGTGTTGGAGCATGCCTCCTCCTGTTCTTCAGTCTCAGAGGTATTCCATGAGATTGTATGGCCTCAGAGAGGACTTCCTGGATGAACCCTAGTGAAGTCATTGAAAATGGAATCCAAGACGGCAGAATTATTGTGGGTCTGCTTCTGTTCCTGCTGAATGTTTGCTTATTGGCTTAGAGAGGGGAGTTGAGCATGAGACAGCCTGGGTGCTATCCACTGCCTCCTAGGAACGTAAACTTTCTGGACCTCCTTGGTACACAGATGCATGAGCCAAGTCTCTCAGTCCAGCCTGTCCATCAGGAGCCCCTGGGTCTCCCTCTGCCTGATTTCATTGCAGCTCTGCATCTCATCCCTGGGGGTGCACTGACCCCCAGGGTGGGTTCTCCCTGAGGCTTTTCACTCAGTGAAGTGGTGCTTTCTTCCCTGGCGGGGGTGCCCTCCTGGTTTCCCATCTCATAGAGCAGGCAGTCATCAGGGAGCCACTTGGGTATCTGCTCAGTCCCTCTTGCTGTTCAACCTCCACCCACTGGCTCAACTCAAAGGCGCTAGCAATCAGGGCAGTGGTGACCTGTGATGTCCCCCATGTCTATCATTTGGAGAAGAAGGGAGCGTCCTCAAAACTGAGAAGCTGGTCTGTGGGCCTCTTGCCTTTTCTCTTCTGAAAAGTCACGGTCTTTCATGACAGTTTCTTTCTCTGTGTGCCAGTTTTCCCGGGAAGAGCTTCAAACTCACAGAGCAAGCACTGGCAAACAGCCCACTGGCAAAATCTTGCCTACCACCTGTTTTTTTTTTTTTTTTTAATGGCCTGTGAACTAAGAATGGTTTTTACATTTTTAGATTATTGAGAAAAATTAGAAGAATAATTCTTTCTGACATGTGAAAATAATACGAAATCCAAATTCCAGTGTCCACAAGAACAGTTGTGTTGGAACGTAGTCTCATTTACTCATTTGCACACTCTGTGGAGGCTTCAGTGTTAAATGGCAGACTTGGGTGGTGGAGGTGGAGTCTCTGTGGTCCACGCAGTATTTACTACAATATTTACTCCTGCAGAATGAGTTTGCTGACCCCTACCACTGAGCATGGCTAGGAGTACCGAAACTCTAAAGGCAATGACTCAGAGAGCAAGAGGGCCATCTTGCCAAAGCTCCTTCCGGACCCAGAGAGAGAGACAGCAGGGTGTTAGCAGGGAGCCCCAGGTCCTTGGAGTGATGCACTGGGCTTGCACGGCAGCCACGTGCGCAGCGGGCATTGCCACCATCTAGGAGCCCGGGGCTAGTGGCGCAGCTCCTTTTGGGTTGGACAGTAAGAAGCCGGTCTCTCGTCCCTGGGTAGTAGATGGCTCTGGGGTGGCATGCTCTGGTGCCTTGCGCCTCTCTCACTGGCCTATGTGACAAACAAAAGAAGAGCAGGACTTGGGGCACTGGCCAGTGTCTCTGCCTCCCTGCTGGCTTCAGCCTTGCAGGGGGACTCCATTTGTGTGGGGGCTCCAACTCGCCTTCACATGGAGCTCCCTGGGAGGCTTGCAGGCGGATGAGCGGCTCTGGTCATGCTGCGACCCCAGCCTGGACTTGGATTCAGGCCTCTGTGCCCGTGAAGGGTCCCACCCACTCCTCCACAGTGCCCAGGGCTCTTTCTGTTCTTTGAGGATTTTGCTTCTGGTTTTGGGCAGAGACACTTTCTTGCTCTCAAATTTTTCTCTTGAATTTTCCAAGCAAAGCAGGAGAGTGAGGCACATTCTACTTAGAGTGTCTGCTTCCTCCCCTACCCAGAAAATGACCAAGGGATGCAGACTGCCCTGACTTCTCTGACTTACGAGGCGGAATCTTGTCCTCTCTCATCTGGTAGCAGACTAAGTGGTCTCCCTACTCCAGTCTTCTGTCTCCCCGGAGCTGCACACCCCCTGTTTCACATTCATGGCCCTGCCTGCCCCCGGGCCACCCTCTCAGCTCAGCATCACCTCCTTTGAGGATCTCACCTATTTTCTTTATGAATTCACTTTATGTTGTAACTTGAAAAAATAATATTCAATAATACAGGACACAATGACAAAGGTGTCAAATTTAAGTAGATTCAGTCACTCATCAGATTAAAATGTAGAAAATCAACATCAAACATACAAATATAACCGATAGGTGGGTGTTCTGTGATAGCCAGGAACACAGGATAGTTGTAAGATGAGAGCATAGTTTCTCATTGACACGCAGGTAGAAGTGTGTTTTATGAGAAATAGAGGAATTCACATTTATAAAGTTATGGTCGATGTTGTGAATTTGATTTTTTTTATTGAAATGAATTTTTTTTTTACTTAAATCTCTGTATGTGTACATGTAGGATTAAAGCAGTGAATTTTAAAATACAAAATGAGCTTGAATGGTGCTTGTGGGAAATAATGGAAAAGCACAGAGGAGTTGGGGAGAGAAGACTTGAGTGTGAGGCCTGGCCCACCATGTTGTCAGCTGACTGACAGCACCAGGTCCCCAGGACACCCTGGCCTTAGGCCTTCAACTGGCAGGTAGGCTGGGCTAAAATAATGATACCTGCTTTACAGGTTCTATGTGCATAAACATAATGTGATATAGATGCAATATTTTTAGAAAAAATAATTTTATGAAGATAGTCGATTCTGCTGTAACTTTTGTTTAGAAAACGCTAATTATTCTAATGCAATTGACAAATTAGAAAGCAATGTGAGCATAATGTGAATTTCAAGTTTGCTCATGTATGATTTCACTTTTGGTGAACACCTTGTGACTATAGAAACCTGCGCCAGAGCAATCACACTGTATGGGAATACACCCACCAACACACACACATGCCCCATGGACCTCAGCTCAGCCTGCGTGTTCTTAGTGTATGTGGATCTGTGGTCACAACTTACTGATGACCCTCCTGTGCCCCTTCACAATATTTACACATGATAATCCTTTTGGGACTTACTTCCACAAGCAAACCTCAGGCATTTTTCAAATAAAGTGTCACATTATTGTATTTTCAACCATCTAAGATGTGAAAACTTGTGCAGCTATTAGTATGGAGTTCCTATCTTTTAAAAATTCAAGAGTCACAGGTAAAATTTTTGAGTATTCTCCTCTAACCCATTTTTCTGCATCTGGTGTTATTGTGCAGTTTTGCATGACATATTGATGTTTTGGAATCCATACATCATGTCACTGCAGAACTGATTGTATCTTATAACCTATAGATTGCCGTACAAATAGAAGTGCTGTGTTTTTCTTTGAAGTCATATTTATCTCTGTTGGATAGATTGCATAATTTATGAATAGCTGAAATACATCAGTGATTATATAAATTAATAAGTCATAATGTTTTTTAAGCTGGCAAGTCACAGCCCAAGTATTAAAAAATGATTAACTACAAGTTTGCTTGGTGCAATGTTAAATATATTTCTTACTATAGTTAGTGAACAAAAAACTGGAAAGTCAGCGCTGAGCATGGGGACACACGCCTGTAATCCCATTAGCTTGAGAGGCTGAGGCAGGAGGATCACAAATTCAAAGCCAACCAAGAGAGACGGAGAAGGGGTCCCTGGGCTAGACGAAAAGGGGTCTCTCTGGACAGTGGCGATCTGTGGAGCCAATCTCCCCAGGCCCCGGGGTGTAGGTAAAAATTTGCTTCGCCCCAGCAAGACACAGAGATACTTGGGACAAGAAACACACCGGGGCGAGCAAAAAACACCAGTTTTTTTCTAGAAACTATAGAAGCTTAAATACACTCTTGGACCAATCAGATCCAAAGGTCACAAACAAAGGGGTACTCTTTGGCAAGAGCAGTCTATTAGCATAGAATGGGGAAGGAAGGAAGGGAGGGGTGGGAAGGTATGGAGATGCTCCTACAGACCCTGTCTCAAAATAAAAAATAAAAAGGGCTAGGGATGTGGTTAAGCATCCCTGGGGTCAATCTGGAAAAAAAAAAAAAAAAAGAAGAAGAAGAAGAAGAAAGAAAAATGAAGTCCAGAGTCAGGAGCTAGCTAATGGACTGAATCAGTAGAGGTGTGTTTCAGGTAAAATGCCCTGGCCCAGAATCCAACCCCAGGGCTTTCTTTGCCTTTAGAACCTGTGCCTCTGCAGTGACCATCATTGGCCTGCGTGGCACTGCTCTGGGCTTTATTTTTTTGTAATTTCATTCTTTTTTTAAAATGCCTTTATTTTGTTCATTTAGTTTTTTTACGAGTGGTGCTGGGGATCAGATTCAGTGCCTTGTGCATGCTAGGCAACTGCTCTACTACTGAGCCACAACCCCAGCCCCACTGAGTGACAACCCCAGCTCTAATTTCATTCTTTTCTTACTATGACTCTTCCACTTTATTTTCATGATATGTATATTTCTGGAGGTTGTTTTCAGCTGTTTGGAATGAGACAGTGAGAATCCAAAGCTGGGATGGCAGCCAGTGCCTTGACCTGAGGCTGCTTCCTGTTCAACGCAGTAAGAGCTGCTCTGTTGCTGCAGCATGCATGCAGCAAGTGCTCCACCCCCGCCATCCTGAGCCCTGTCTTTCATCACATCCTAGCTCTTAGGGTCAGGTGCGGTCACCACAGCATGTCCTGATCTCCAGGGGTTCCTCTCCACCACCTCAACTGTCATACTTTGCAATGATTTTTAACTTCCTCTCTCTGCCTTTCCTCCCCACCCTCGGTCAAGCATTAGATATCTGCATTTGCTGATACTCCCACTGTGCTGGAACTTGGTTCTCTTGCTTTTCTTCATCCTCTTTTGCTGAATTTCATTTGCAAATGTGAAGAAAATGTATTGGGTACTCTGAACATGAGGACGTGCATAGCTTTTCTCCTGTTCAGGGAAGGTTGGGGAGGCAGCCAAGAAAACCTGCTGTGGAAATACAGTATGATGAGGCTCTAGTAAGAACACAGAGGGGTGTTAGCCGGGCACAGGTGAGGAGAGAAATCTGTGCCTCAGTGGGGAGAGCGGGGCAGCAGCTCCTCCAAGGGAAGGTGCTGGAGACACGAGGAAGGCTTTAGTCAGACAGAAAGGCAGAGGATCGCTTGTGTTTCTCAGGTGCAAGAAGTTTACTTCAAGAGACAAATGGCCCCACTTTTGAAATGCTCTCACCGGGAGAATGTTCTCCCTAGAAAGTGCCATGTCCTCCACAGCGTGGCTCTGCAGCCTGCTCACTGTCCTAATTGCCCTCTTCACTGGCTCAACTGGATCAAAGTCCCCCCTTACGCCATCCTCCGGGACTGGGAACAATGCAGCCATGTGCGTGGCAGGCAGGAGACTCCTGGCTGCTGTAAGCAGTTCTCATTCTGGCTCTGGGATTCAATTTGTGGGATCATGTGCACTTTTCCTTTTCCTTTTATTTAAAATTTTTTTTCGGTAAGCGCTTATTGCCATTATACCTCTTCATGTTGTTTTCATTCAAGCTGTATGGTGCATTAGCTATTATAATAAATAATAAGATAACCTGTAGATTGCCTCTCCCAAGATCCTCCTAAATCACTAAATCAGAAGAGACATGGCAGTTTCTGGGTGGTTAGATTTTCATTTGCCTCCATCGACACTTATTTATTTTTGCCTTACCTTCCAGCTTGTAGGGGGCTGGGGGGCTGATTAAGCCAACGAAGGTGGGTGGCCCCTCCTGCTTCGTCTGCTGTGGTTGAGACGCCCCATCTTTGGTGTTTTCCTGAAAGGTGATGATGGAGTCTGGGAGTGGCCTTGGGAAGGCCAGTGTGGGCTGCGTGCCCTGGAGACTCTCTCCTGCACTCAGGTCACTCCATCTGTGGACGTTTTCAGGGAGTATGACCACCCAGCCATTTTGGTCCCCCTTGCCCCCCACCCCCCTTGGCTTAGTACCTTGTCTTAACATAAAGTTACATCGGGGAAGACTTGGCTCAACACTTTGCAGAAACTCGCTCCATGCTGTGAGACCCTGCAGGTCTCTTCTATCCTAAGGGAGAGCAACTGTGTTGACAGCTGCGTTGTATGAGCTCACTGGGCTCCTAGTGATCATAGCCTGAGTGTGGGGTTACAGCCAGATTTGTTAGATGATCGTTCATTTGGTAATCGTCCATACAATAACCTGTAATAAAATTTGGCCAGGATCGAGTCCCTCTGTCTTTGGTCTTGTTGCCAGAATCGTCTTTTTCCATTTTAGGCAATTCAGGTAGTGCTAATTTCCAGTCTTAGAATTTTTCTCTTTCATTTGATTAAAACAAATCTTAACTCAACTGAAAGTTTTGATGTTTTTGAGGGAAAAAAATCTCAAACCGACCCCTATCTTTTAGGACTCTTCATGATCTTAAGGAATCACTCTCCACACTCTTAATGGGTGAAGAAATAGACTTTTACAACAGATCCTGCTTAGCATTGTATTCTCTTGGGCACTTGTTCTTGCTTATTCCCTGCTCTGTGTCCCTGGTGTCTTTGTTCCAGTTCCGAGGGTTTACCCTGGTGTTGGGCTCTTGCCCGTGTGTGTCCCACCAGCTGTGGGACCTTCCCGGAAGCCACTAAGTCACTGCCTAACACCCTCCACATTCTTCATTTCGCCATGAAGCCTCATGCTTGGGTTCTACCATGCTAAAAACCTCCTGGCACGTGACATAATCCTAATTTTATGGGCATGTGAGAAAGAACATTTGACTATACATTAAGGAGTGAACAGGATATTAGGGAAGCATGTTATCAAGCACAGTTTTGTAATGATGGGAAAACACTTGTCTTACACCAGGCTTCATGGTCTGTTTTTAACAACTTGTTTTTAACAAGCATTTTATTTAAAAGTTAAACAAATTGAAAAAGAAAGTGCTAGCCAATTTAAAGTTAAGCTATCTTTGGTAGGTAACACCTAGGCAAAGTAAGACCTCACTGAGCCCCCAGTAAGCACTCATGGTGAGTCAATTAGTGTTGCATTGTTGAATGAATGGATATTCCAGGTTCGTTTGTTTGACATATATACACACGTGTGTGTGTTCACCTGCGTTTATACGGATTCCATATTCTTCAAATCCTTCTAGGGAGCATGCTTAATATAATTCTCTTTTCTCCTTCCAAAGTTCACTAGAATGGTAAAGCACACAAGAGGGATTTATCTTATGAGAGTATGGAATTTAAAGAGAATTGGGTAAATAGGATCACCATACATCCAGCTGTTCAATTGATTTCATGTTCATCTCAGAATGTAATTGAATTTGAAGCTCCAGAAGAAGTAAATTGAAACTGACAATAACTGAACACATTACTCCGGTTCCGAACACCATGATTGAAATAAGCTCTATATCAAGATAGGAACATGGTCACACCGGTTATTTACACAGCACCTTTCTCCAAAGACTTCGATCATTTTACACACAGTGCGCCTGATCCACCTGCTGGGGAAACGTGCTTGTGCCTGGTCATATGGGCACCCTCACAGCTTGAGAGGGCACTCTGACACTGCTGCATTTCTGGCACAAAGGGAAGAGTCACTTTTGCAGCCTAGTTCTTGGAGTAGGTCTCAAAAGGGAAGTGCTGACCTGTTCTAGGTCTCCTGCTCGCTGGCCAGGTCACTGCAGGTTTGGGTACAGATCTCCCTGCACTTCTGCTGCCTTAAGAGCAGAGGCAGCTCTGTCCACTGTCCACAGAGCAAGAGCAGAGCAGGAGACTCATGTTTGCTTAGGGGTCTCCAGAGACCCCGTTCTCCCTGCACACCAGGTACCCTGCATCTTTACGAATCAAACAACATGTTCCCCCACATTTCAATGCGGAAGGTTCCTCTGTAAGGGAGCCTATGGTGAATTTATATAATACATTAAAATTATATAATAATCGGTGCTCACTTAAATTATATCGTATATTTAATGTGTAATGACACTGTGTAGAGTACTACTGGTGGTACTCTACTGTGTAGAGTACGCATGGTGGTTCCATGTGATATATATTATCTTTAGCTTTTGTTCAGTCAACACTGCTTGAAGTAATTAAGCAACACTAGCTGAAGCTGGCACCCTTGGATCCTCACATGTCTGTACAGTCGGTGCTCCTGACCTGGAGTGCCAAGGCTCTGGTCCCACTTCTGGGGACCCACACATGCGTCACATCCTTCTGCCCTCAAGAGGTTTTCAGCATCTTGTGAAAGTGAGAGATAAAAAGACGCTCGTTAGAAGATGCTGTAGATTACAACAACCACCATCTAATTGAAAAAGAAATCAACTGGAAAGGGAGCTGGCTGAGAACGGCTCCCGTGATGCCTGCTTCCTTGAGCTCGACACACAGCCATGCAGCCAGCCAGCAGTTCCTATGTGCCAGGGCTGTGCCGGACAGGTGGGAGGCACACGCCCTTGAGTGGCTCCATCAGGAGCTCTGGGGAGACAGGTGCATTCCTGGTCGTCCTGTTGCTTTGACATTTCCACACCTGTGCATGGTGCCAGCTCTTTGGATGATAACCTGACTCTCAGGCCCTCGGTTGGCTCCTCCTCCTCCGTGCTCCCTGAGATTCCGCACACATATGTGGGCTAAGGTTTTCTGTGTATCTTCTCCTGCCACTGGAAGGCACAGCTCCTGCAGACCTGCTGGCTGGTCTAGACCTGCTGGCTCAGGATAGTGTGCGGTAAACATGGATGGACTGGAGCCAAACAGCCCTTCCTATTGCCACAGAGCTCTCCCATTTGTGACCTTGTCTGCCTTGCTTTCTTTAAGAAGAAGATAAGTTATCTTTGTGAACAATGGTGGTTTAGCAACAGCTGTCCCCAAATCGGATGCCCAGCTATTCATTCCGCAGCGGGCAAGGAGAGTCCATCTGGCGATATTTCTTATCAGAAGGCCTTCCCTGGCCCATGCAGGAACGAAAGCAGTGGACTTAGTAGGATGGGAGTTTTCTTCCTGCTCTGTTTGTCCTCTGCCTCTGCCTTGGTGTCTGAGCACCTCCGTGGCCAGGGAGCACAGGAGGGCAACTCTGCAGGGCACCATCTCAACGGCAGCACAGCAAGACCTACTCATCAGAAGTGCTGCTGTAGCTGGGCGTGACAGCGAGGGCACAGGATAGACCTTCAAGTGGTTGAGGATAAATGCATCTTCACCACTCGACCTGGTGACCTCTAACTTAGCTGTGCTACAGTTCACTATGTTCCTCCTGTTTTAGAGGTTGAGAGTGCAATTAGCTCATGCATTTGACACAACTGTAAGAAGGGCTGAACTGGGCACTGATTGCCACATGGTTTCCTTGCTTTTGATGGATTGAGACTTCAATCCTGATAAGGACTTAAGGACTCAAAATGGAAAGAAGAATCCCACTTTCTTATGGCTTTGGCTCATTGTTCAGAAGGGACAGGACATGCTGCAGCTGGACTCTGTCCCCTGCTTGCCCTTTTAGGAAAGCCGAGGCTCTTTGCTGAGTAGTTAGATTGCGTGTTTCCAGATGAAAACCACTTTATTCACACCCACAAAGGGTTTCCTCAGAACGGTGGGGACAGAGATTGAGACCTGTGCTCTGTCCTCAGGGGTTCTGGGGATCAGATGTCTGGTACACTCAAGTGATCTGTGGAAGTGGCTGGGTTCATGTGTCCATGACAGCAGATGGATGAGAGCTGCTCTCCATGAGGATGCCATGCTTTTCTAGCAGCTTGTGGGTGTGGGAGCAACACTTCCTCCCCACGGCTGGCCAAGTCTTGGCCATCATCAGTTTTGGGTGAACACAAGTGCCCTGAGGCCCAGTGGTCAGCCACGCATAGGAGGGCTCGTCTGTGCATCCTTTCTGACCCACGTGCTTCCAGTGGGGACTGCAGGCAGGTGTAGTCATGGCACGGATTGCAGAGTTTCAGGGTGCCCAGCCCTGGGCTGCTCCTCGGCGTGCATCTGGGATTGCTTAGCTTTCAATCCTCAGGCTAGAGGAGCAGTTGCTGGTCAGTGCTATGGCGTTAGCCTTTTCAATTTGGAGACTTTCTCTCTGTTGCCCTCTGTTCTTTTTCTCCTTTAAAAGGTGCATTTTGGGAGGGGGAATAGCCAGTTTTCTATGTTTTGACCACCAAAGAATGAGCTCCAAAAGGAAGTGTGTGTGTGTGTGTGTGTGTGTGTGTCTATGTGTAAGAGAGAGGACAGAGACGGAAAGAGAAAGATGTGGGAGGAGAGGCAGAGTCAGAGGTGGGGCAGAGAAACAGAAAGAGACATAGGTCGGAGACAAAGAAGAGATGGGGGTGAGACAGGCAGAGACCCAGAAACACACAAGGAGACAGAGGACCAAGAGGAAATGTGTGGGAGGGGGTGTGTTCCAAGACTCACTCAGGTCTGCTTCTGCTGTTGAGGCTCAGCCTTTGAGCTGACTCTCCTTCTGTAGCCTTCAGTTTCCTGTGCAGACAAGTTGGAGATGGCTCCTGAAGGCCTTGGAGTGGACGAGACCCCAGGAGGCACACTCGCCGCAGCCTGGGGACTGAGCCCCTACCCCGCCCTGCCGCACGCGGGCTCCAGCAGCCTCCCTGTGTTCTTGCCTTCCCTCCTCCAGCAGTCACACACTCGTCACGCTCATCACGCTCTCAGCAGCACAAATGCATGGAAGACCCTGGACATTCCATCTTCGTGTGGCCACTTGGCAACCAGGGCATCTTCAGGTCCAGCTTGGGTTTTATCACGGACAGTTAGCTACTTCCCTTTGGTTTCAACAACTGCAACACAGTCAGAAGACGCTCAGACCCCAGGACTTGCTGCCACAGCTCTCATTACCTAACTCAGTTACTCACTGACTGTCTCCCACGGGCCTGTGCTGGGCATGCCAGGTGACCCTGGCTGAATTGCCAGGGAGAAGTCTGCAGGCCAGCAGTGGAGCTCAGGTGGACAGCAGTGTGGTAGTGTGGGGTCTGCTCCTGTCACCCAGGCAGGAGGGCAGTGGCCACTTCCCCCGGGGGTGCAGCCAGAAGCTTTCAACCTTGCTCCTGAATGGGGATCTGAAATACAGTGGGCAGTGGTCAAGCAGATGGGGTGGGGAATGGAGAAAGCCTTCTAGGAAGCAAACAAACATGCCTAAAGGATCCTGTTGGGGAAGACTGCTAAGCATGGTAGGCCACGGCTGGGGGATGATCTTCAGAATGAGAATATATGGGTGAGTTATAGGGAGCAACTGAGGGTCTGCCACTATAACTTGGTCTATTAGTTTTCTGTGCATGAGGGGTAAGTACACAGTAGATGCCAAACAGATGTGTGTGCATGGATGCATGGGTAAAAATGCACAAATTTTCAGGTTTGTTTAAATCTGGCTCTTTTGATTCCTTTGGTGTCTGGAAATTGCATGCCTTCTCTCTGACACTGGTGCAGATCAACAACTCCTTTTATAAAGGCTTAGCCACGTACGACTTTTAATTACTGACGATGCCACCTGGCTGGAGTTGGAGGCGTAGCTGCAGACAGGCTTGTAAGCCCTGTTATTAACTCCTCAGGGCATCTGGTTGTTAACCTTCCTGAATATTCCAGTGGTCCTGGTGGTGTGGATCAGGAGGGCCTTGCTGGAGAGCCACACTCTAATTTCAATCAGGCTCTGGGGTTTTCTGTCAGACTCCAGCCAGATTGCGTCTGGATCTCTGTCACTGCAGTGCCCAGGAGGATGCGGATGGGCCCCCTGGGGCACTGCCAGGAGCTTTCATCTTCCTTCGCCTCTTTGTCAATTTGTCACCATCTCCACATAATGTCCCATTGCTGGGCCAGCCTGCTCCAGTGGTGCTCAGCTTGCAGGCCCTCTGGGCAGCGTTTGCTGTCTGTGTCTCATCTGGACTCTGGCAGAGGACTGGAGCCAGTTGTTCAGATTGGAACGCCATGTGCAGGAGATGGAGGAGAGGCCGATGAGATGGTAGTGTCACATGGAGCATCTTTCTGCTCCTTTGTTACTCACCAGGCCTGTTGTCTCTGCAGCTGAGTGTTTTCAGGGTGTGCTGGAATGCCAATTTATACTTAAATGACCACACACTGCTAGTCTTAGTAGATGTACAAGTTAAATAAAAATTCACACTGCTCTTATAATTGATATTTGTGGATGGATCCTGTTTGTAATCACTTGGAGAGAGCTAGAGGGAGGAAGAGAAAAGATTGTGTGTGTGCACACACATATTAATTTAATCCCTGGAAAAAGGATGGATAAAAATATTTGTTTTTCCTGGTACAAAGTATTAAAAAGATTGAAATGCTTTTAATGTTTTATTCCCTTGCTTGGAATGATGATACCATATCACTGGCTGTATTATTCTGGGCGTAGTTTTCTAACACTTTCAGAGCTCAACGTTACCTTGGAAGCCCGAGAAGTTCAAGACTTTGTAATTGCAATGTTTTATTTGGTCAGTGGCAAGAAGTGTCAGGTTATTTTTATGTGTTGGTTTGCAATCTGCAAAACTTCTCTGGAAATTTTGGTCAAAAATGTGTTTTACACTAGATTATTTTCCATTTATTTATTTTGCGGTTCTGGGGATGAGCCCAGGGCCTTGCACATGTTGGGCAAGCGCTGTACCCCTGAGACATGCCCCAGGCCTGTTTGACACTAGCTTAGTGGAAATCAGGAGGCCTCCAACCTGCCAACTCTGCAAGCTCTTTATGTCTTCTCAACAGCCCAGGGATTCTTTTACCTCAGTGGGAAGTGAGGAATATTCTTTGGAGGAAATTGTTGGATACAAATTATAAAATATAGGTTTGTATGCAAACCCATCTTTTGTCAGAAAACCAATGTAAGCAATGGATTCATGTTGGGTTGTGGAATGGGGACTTGTAACACTCTTTCTCTAACCTGGGTTTTAAAAGCGTTTAAGTCCTCAAAGAAGTTTCTGGATTAAAGAGCAAAGTCACTTTTTCCATAAGCACTCTCTTCATTCTGTAGAGGTGAAATTGGGGAATCAAAGAGAATCATTTTGGAAACAAATATCAATAGCATAGAAGCAATTACTTTTTATAGGTTAGATATGTTAAAAAGAATTGTAGATTTGGGTTTGGAGTCCAGCAGAAGTTCCTGACTGTGAGTGGTCTCGTGCAGACAGCATCCCTCCAGGTTCCTGACCACCACACTCTATGGCCACTGCTCTGTACTAGGGTCCTAACTTTTTTATTTTTGGTACCGGAGATTGAACTCAGGGGCACTCGACCACTGAGCCACATCCCCAGCCCTATTTTGTGTTTTATGTAGAGACAGGGTCTCACTGAGTTGCTTAGTACCTTGCCATTGCTGAGGCTGGCTTTGAACTTGCGATTCTCCTGTCTCAGCCTCCCTAAGTGCTGGGATTACAGGCGTGCGCCACTGCGCCGAGCTTCTGATTAACTTTTGCAGAGCCTCAATGGTCTCCCCACTGTGACCCCTGTCTGGCCAAGGACTACTCACATGCTTTCTGTCTGCCCAGGGAGGACAAGACACCACAGCCGTGTTCTCTAGTTTCCAGTGGAAGAGGAGTCGGAGACAACACCCAAGCATCTGGTACAGGGAGGGGGCCAGGCAGATTTCCTTCATCTGTGGAAGGGCAACTGGTTCCTATTTCAAGTGCAGTTCAAACAGTTCCTAAAGTGCAGGCCCCAGGGCGCTCCAGACATGGGTGGGCCAAACAATCTGACAGGCAGAGCTTCTGGGAGAAGCAAGGTTCCAGGCATATACAACTGAAATGAGGGAAATGGCAGCAGCTGATACCCACAGCCCACGCAAGGGCCATTGATGGTGAACTGGTAATATTATGGGGTATTTCCTGAATCCCAACTCTCTCTCAGTCCCTGTGCAACAAAGTCTTTGCTTTGTTGCCTAAGATTTTAGGGACAGCAAGACCCTCTCTAGAATACAGAGTTGGGTCCTCAGTCTTCTCCTCAAATGTACTCACACGTGCTACTTTAGCTTATCAGTACCACCGTTTAAGAATATTGAAAAATGATGTCATAGGTCATCATGAAACCTCCTGTCACTAAGATGACTAGATGAGTGTCACCCAAACTGGACCCCTTTGAGAGTGAAGGAGACTCAGAGAAATGACAGGACACTTACATCCTGGGCAAGCAGGGACTGTCACACACAGATTGCTGCATCCCTGGGCTCTGAGGGGCAGCAAAACCATTTGAGGGACAAGGCATCTTATGCTGAAAGCAAAAGGTACCCAATGCTGGGGTCATTTGGTGACCCCCAAGAGCTACTCACAGCCCCCTGCTCAGCCACTGGACAGGCCCAGGAATGAGCTGTCTCCACACGTCCCCAAGCCCAGGTTCTGTTTTGAGGCTCCCTGCTCTGAGATGAGCTGTGGTTACAGAGGGGCCCACTGGCTCTGTAGGGATAAGGCCCGCTATCTGAGGTCTGTGGCTACACTTCTTCCCCAGCGGACACCAGGTAAGCTGTGCGGCCTTCAGCCCCACTCCATGTGGTCCCCTCCTGTGCCTGCTCTTGTTCTTTTTCACCTCAAACTCTATGAATTTTTCAAATTTCTCTTCTTTGAGAAACTCTCTCAATGATTCTAGTTACATTAATCAGCCCCTTTTGTGAACTTTGATAATTTAAAGAAAACTATGTTCCACATTTTGACAATTACCTGGTGCCTCAGCCTGATTCCGCTGATTCTCAGAACAGAGGCAGACTCATGGCATGTGCTTTAAATCAACAATTATTAATGTTTCAGAATAGGAGGAAAATTCTAGAAATCAGATTATATCATTAATACTTTTATTTATGACACTTCTGGATGAATGTCCTTGCTTTGACTCCTAAGACCCCACATAGCTGGGGAACAGCACGCCTGCATGTACGGCCCTTCACGTGTCTGAGACGGATACTTAGACACACAGATTCAAAACCCCAGATGGAACAGCAAATAACCTTAAATCTTTAGGTGGTCTCTTGAAAAGAGACCAATGTGTTTAATTTGTAAATAAAAGCAAACTTTAAAGTATCTTTGGCCTCTTTCCCAGCCCTGCTCAGCACAGCCTGGCAGATGCCCTGGTGTCTGTCTGTCTGTTTTTCAAAACTTCCTCAGCCTTCTCAGACTTGTCCAAAGTCAGGCCTGTGTTCTCGGCTTCTCCATTTTTCTTCCTGTAGAGGTATTTGCTTTTCTTAAACAATTCCATCAAGCCCGACTCCAGAGGGCTCAGGATGGAGCTGGCGGAGACAGAAGGCTTTTTCCTGGACATGTGCATCTTCGTGGAAACTGAGCAGGACAAAGGGGCGAATTTAGAAGAGGCGAGAGGGAGGTAGTGGAGAAAACTTATTTGAATATATTTTTTCTTGTCACAGTTATTTCCTTGCATTAACTTTCCTTCTAGTAAAGTAGTGGTACTCGTAAATATTCAGCGAATGACCAGAGAGATATGATGTTTTATAAATGAATTTCTCTTTGAAGTGACTGAACTCAAAATGAAATCCGAAGTTGCTTTGGACAGTGTACCATTTCAAATTTCACAAAATACAAACATGACCAGAAGGATTCTGGTTTTTATTCCTTCCTCAGCTTCAAAAAGAAACATCAGTGAGTGAAATCTAGTCATGAAGAATTAAAATCTAAATTAAAAATGGGGAAATTTAAGCTATTAAAAGGAGCATTTTCAAAGGAAGATATCTTGACTTCCTCTCTTCCCTCCTGCCATCTGTGTTGGGACAGGGAGCTCTTCGTGCAGCATGAAGTGCTCATGGTGTGCCTTCTGCAAGCCAGGCACTGCATGACGCCAGGTGCCACACAGACACGTGTACGTGCGCACTGTGGTCAGTACCGCGAGGAAGCTGTAAAACAGGGAGAACAGAAACACGAGACATAAAGGAAGGCACCTTTGAGGTAGGGGGCTCTGGATGAGCCAGAGTCCAGGACTGGGGTGCAGGGGCTTGTCCAGCCCAGATGAGGACTGGGTGTGCAGTCAGGGAGCTGAGCACGCTCACTGTGTGCAGGAGGGGCAGGCAGCTTTCCATCACCTAGGTCCCTGGGGACCTTTTAGGAGTTCTGGAATTTATCATGTTAAAATGAGAACTTTACACAAATAAAATTTAGCAGAGTTTATTTGAGCAAAGAAAGCTTCCCAAATGGAGGAGCATTTGGAACCAGAAAAGGTTCAGAGCACACCACCGGTTTGTGGACAGGGCTTTTATAGGCAGAGAAGGAGGGTGGTGGAGGACTCACCTGACTGGTTGCAGCTGGGCATCTGTGTTATATGGACATGGTGAGTTGGCTGCTGTGGTTGGCTGAGGCATGGCTCTTTGTGACTGGCTGAAACTCAGCTGTTTGTTATACCTCTGGTTAGGTTGTGATTAGTTGTGTAGGAACTCAAAGTACAGAGACAGCCTCAGGCCAGTGTCTCCTGATTATTTGATTGACAGTTGTAGGGATGGGGAAAGCTGCAGGTTATGATCACCTTGTGTGACTGATTTTTTGTGGTATGTTTTTCTTAAAAAAGTATGCAATCTATTTTTATTTGACATATAACTGTACATACTTAGGGGGTTCAGTGTGACATTTTAAAACATGTAAATGTGCAATGATCAAATCAGGGTAATTGGCATATTTATTACCTCAGATATTTATTTCTCTTTGAGTTGGGAAATTTCAAAATCCTTTGTTATAAACTATTTTGAAATATTTGAGTAACTGTTGTGTTTGTTAGGTTTTAATTACTGTGCCCAAAATACCTGTTAAAGATAACTTAGAGGAGGAGAGGTTTATTTTGAGTTCACAGTTTCAGAGGTCCAGTCCATGGTCAGCTGACTCCATTGTTTTGGGCCAGAGGTGAGATGTTGCATGGCAGAGAAGAGTTGCTCAGTTCATGGTGGCTGGGAAAGAGAGAGAGGATGGGGAGAGGGGGAGAGAGAGAGAGCGGGAGGGCAAAATGGGGAGAGGGAGAGAAAGAAAAGAAGGAAGGAAGAAAGAGAAAGGAAGGGGTGGCCAGGAAGATGACCCTTCCAGAGCATGCTCCTGCTGATCCACTTCCTCTGGCCATACCCTACCTGCCTACAGGTACCATCCAGGTAGTTCATTCAAACTAGGATGGACAGATGAGGTTATGGCTCTCATAATCTTTTCACCTTTGAACATCCCTGCATTAACACAGGAGTTTTAAGGGACACCTCATATCCAAACCACAACACATTGTTACCTTTCTGTGCCGTAGGACACTAGAAGTTATTCTTCCTGCCCAACAGAACCCCTGCACCTGTTATCTCCCCCATCCTTCCTGCCCTCCTTTGTGGGGAGCTCACTGTTCATGGACTCAGGCCATCTGAGTTCTGTCCTTATCTCTGACACCAGCAGCCGAGGTCTGTGGTTCTAGAGTGTCCATTAGTGCTTTGCACAGGCCTCTTCTCCTTTACACTTCTCTTTTCTCATTTATAAACCGAGAAGACAATAACAATAGCTCAGCATTAATAAGAACACAAGAAATGATTATCGAATAGCAAGAGGCTTCAACAAGCAAAGGCTGGCTTTGCACCACCTCTTTGGGACCATGGCACAAGGAGCTTAATGCCACTACAGAATAATACAGTGAACACCGGAGGACCTGCACAAAGATTCGGATGAAGTGCGCTGCTTGGTGAGAACAAATGGTACCATTCTGCTGGACAGGCAGTTGAGGCGATGTTTTCTCACATGTTCTGAAGGGACACAGTTGGGTTCATTGCATTTTATTTATTTCCCCTGCAGGGAAAAGGCAAAATCAAATTTGATTTATTTTTCACGTTTAACGTCAGTCCACTTAACATATCTATACTGAGACAGGAATGTGTCAGTTTGTGCAGATTATGGCTAAAAATTGCTTCTTGTTTGGAAATTCCTCCCCTGGACTTGTAAGGTGCTTTGGGATATTGTTCTTGAGATGATAAAGCACATGTCCTTTGAAGAGGGACGCTGCACGCTGTGCTGCTCCTGTCATCCGGGCTCCAGGAAACCTTTCAAAAGTTGCATCTGCCCAGGCGCCCCTCAAGATGTCTTCGGAAACTGCACTTAGATCTTGCCTGGAACCTCAGATGTTGCGCACGGATCAATACTTTTGAGGAACTAATGGCTGGGTGGTGAGTGGATGGCGGCATCCAAGGGCGGCACACTCATTAACGGTAAGGTCACAGAGGAGGAAAGAAGTCAGGCACAGCGCCTAGTGCCTGTTCCTACAGGTGGGCCCATTTCCCCTAATGTCACCAGCGCCAGGAGGCAAACAAACCTTTGTGATTCTCCATAACCTCAATTGACTGCAATGATTGAAGGTATTGATATCGATTTGAACCTACTCAAGTCAAGGACTTTATTCTGTATAGAGTCTCCAGGGAAAGTGCATTGAAAAGTTTATTTTTTGAGCATTTACAAGTCAAAACAATCTCCTCACCATGTGTAATTTAAGAAAAAGTGTCTTCATAAATATTGCACTTGTGAACAATCCATTAAGAGATCCTACACTGAAACTTCAAGGATAATTGTTAATAATCTTCATAACAACGTTGCAGAGGTGATTGCTATTCCTGTACAGATGAAGCCCAAGGCAGGCCTCTTGGTGGTGCAGGATAGACTGCAGTGTCCCAGCAAGGCCCCAGCACCCTGGCCTCCTCCCCTGGCCTCCTACCCTGGACACCATACTTCCCTTGGCTCTTTACATCCTTACTATAGTCCGTGACCTGGGGGTCTCTGCCCTTCACAGATGAGAAAGCTGAAATTCAAGGAGGTTCAGATCTTTGTACCAAAATTGCAGTTCTAAAAATAACAAGAGTAGGTATCTAAGACAAATAAATAGTTGGTTAATTCAAGTTTTTGTGGCACGACCTTCAAACCAAGAGCATCCACTGTAACTCTTAGGGTTTTAAGCTAACTAATCTCCAAGTCTTCCTTACCATCCGCTTTCCAAACACACTGTTTATCATTGCTGTTTAGCACTAGCAGAGTACACAGGCTAATATTGAAAAAGAATTACCGGTCCTAGTTTGATTCTAATGTGACTATTTTGATGACTCCTGCTGCTTTAAGATAGCATTGTGCTCTGTTTCCACCCTGTTCTGATGTTTTTATGCAAACAATTCTCAAGTTTTATATTTTATTGAAGTGTACCACAAGTCACCTCTTATTTTACAATAATCTACATCTTTAGATACATCACAGAATAGGGTAGAGATTTCTTAAAAGACCAGAACATAAAATAGTGCATAGCTTATTTGAGAGCAATTTATTTTGAAGGCCTTCCTGTATTCATGGGGAGAAAAAAGCAACCATGATAAAACCATAAAGCACCATATTCTGAAAGGTTGCATGACACTGACTTAATGCCAGTTGCTTTCATGTGTTGCCTAAGAAACTGGATAACTTCAAACATCCAATTCAAAGACATAACCTCTAAATTGCATTCTTAATATGTGGTACATTTTCCCTTTAGCTCCAAGTGAACTAACTTTATATCAATAAATCTGCAAATTATATCACAAATTTTGTTTTGTTTTTTTCCCCCCCTTTTAACCTGCACTTCACACACATGTACATTGCTGCAGATGAGGACACAGACTGGACCCGCCATCTGCCACCATGCACTGCTGGTTGACCTGGACAGCTTCCTGAGCTCTCTGTGCAGTGGTGTCTGTGAAGGGGGTGATGATAGTACCTAGCTCATAGGGTGGTTAGAAAATTAACGAGCGATATTTGCAAAATACTTAGAGCCATCCCTGTCATAGTGAAATAGCTACATAAGTATTTGATTTTTAAAGAAAACTGGATTTTATGTTGTTCATATGCAGTGCCCTTTTGCATAGAGCTCAGATCATTTGCTTTTCACGTGCAAGTTGTTTTTTCTTTTGACAGAGGTCATTCCCATAGACTAAAGGTGCAGTGGGCAGTTGGTGACCAGCACCCACCAGTTACTTGGAAGAGGATGCTCTGTTTATTCTTTCTTTTGCTGAGAAAAGACCCTGAAGAAATAAACTAAATTATGGCCAATCAAATATAACAACACGTCGCTCATCCTGAACCTTCTTACACAGCAAGTTCACATTCAAGAGAAGATAGGTGAGCCTACTGGTGGTGTTAGAACAGGACACTTGCTGTGAGAGAGGCTGGAAAAGTCTCTGGGTAGGACAGGGTGGTGCATTTAGCATTAGAGGGTCCATCAAGAGGGCCACCTGGGGCAGAAGAGGGCCTTCCTGGCAAGCACCCCACAACTCCTGCGGCCACGCTGTGGACGCTGCTCTCCTTTGGCTCTTTGATGGCTCTGCTTTCTCTTCCCATTGCGGCCATCAAGAGCCCACCTAGGCCCTCCGTATCCTAAAGCCAGGCAGTGTCTCTGCTTTCCTTCCTGGGTCTCTGATCCTTCCTTATTCTCGTAAATTGCTGTCTTGGGAACCAGGACCGGATGCCTAGACTTTGCTCTCTTGAGCAGCTTACAGTTTGAGCTGTCGTGAGACCAGAGATCTACTTTGGGCAGCAAGGCTTGGGCTAAGTACACGGAGAATAACAGAAACTTCTGCTGGAAAAGGCAGAAGTGAGTGGATCTGGATGGGCGGGGAGAGCTGGGCACTGACACAGGGGAATCCGCTGCGGTGCAGAGGGAGGGCACCCAGGCCTGGGGCAGCTCTGTGGTCCTGGAGGAGGGCGGCCCTTCCCTGTGTGGCAGTGTCCTTCCTCTGTCTGGGAAGCCAGCGGTGTGGGTTGTCCTCAGTCGGTGCTGAGGACAGGGTGCTCGGGGCCGATGCTGCCTGGGAGTTCTGGAGAAGCCCTGGGAGGGCTGCACACCGAAGGCAGTGAGCACCAGCTCCCTTTCCCGTCATTCACCCACCTGCTGGAAGCTGGGCCGGCCGGGTGGGGAGAGGCCATGTTGGCTGCCAACCGGAGTAAGTACCAGTGTGCACTCATGCTCCTCTGCCCCCTGCCGCCCCCTGACCGAGAGAAACCAGCACTGGACCCTGGATGACTTCAGGTGACCACAGCCAGGGCGGGTGGAGGCGGCTCCTCTACAGCTAACCTGCTTCAGGACGGGAAGGCGTCGTCCTTGTCCTCCCCAGTGGGTGGCAGGAGCCCGTCAAGCTTCCATCGTGGGATCAGGCTGTGAGAATCTGCAAACATTTCAGAATTTCTTACTAAGTATTTGGAGATGAGATGCTGTGAGTATTTTATATACAATAAATACAAACAGACGATGGACTTTGGTCAGGGAAAGCTGTCCGTCCCACTCATTAAACTAACTACCTCGGCCATTGGTGACCATGCACTTTAATCAAATAGATTACAGGACTAGAATATTCTCAGAACGAAACATCCATCCATTGTCAAATTACACCATTCAATCATTTTAATAGACTTTGGATTCCAGGAAAGCATAATTAACTCTTATTTATAATATTATGGAAATAGGAAGAAACAACATTCACATAAGCGCTCTTCTTCATGTGCATGTGCACGTGTGTGTATGGACATACATGTGTCCTTTGAACATTTTTCAAACGTAAGAACTGAGGCATTGACCCTGGCGGAGGGGTATCTAGGTCACAGGCTTCCCCTGTGAGCGGCCTTGTGCGGACCTGGCCAGGAAGGCTGAGCCCGAGTCACAGAGTGCCATCTTGGTCCTGCCCTTATCTGACTGGTCACCTGCTTTGCAGTTTGATTTACCTTTTGACCCCTTCTCTTGTCTAAATGAGAAGTCCCCTGTATTTGCTTTTGAGATGTGTGGCTCTAGATCCACACTTGTGAAAAGCCAAGTTCAGTCGCTTACAGGAAGTAAGGCACACTGTGTATCTGGCTTTGTCAAGAGTTACAGCTTCTGGGAAACATGTACACCTCCAAAATTCTTGGAAATAGGAGTAGCTGAGAAAGTGTCTTGTGCCGGAAAGATGACAGGAGCATTCGGCCCACAAATGAAAGGACCATTGCCTCTGTTCAAACGTGTGCCTGTCTGAGTCACCCAGGTCCAAAGGGGATCTCCTTATTAACTATATACAAATGAGGCAATTGCAATTTTTTTTAAGAAGTGATAAAATATAACACACTCATTCCAGTGAGCCCCACCAGGGCCTTAGATGCTCAAAGATGGAGCAATCTTGGTTACTTGTGGTTCCTGTAACATCATTGGTTTCTAGGAAGTCCTTACTATAGTGCCCTAGGCCCAGGTGTGCATAATAAATATTAATTAACAGTGGTAATTTGATCATAGGCGAAATAGTTTTAAGGAGAATAATGAATGCATGAGCTGTCTGCTGAAGAGAATGTACTGAGAGCCTTTACTAATACAGTTCAAGGGACTTCTCAGTTCTTTAATTCATGAGATTTTTTTTTTCAGACTTCTAGTTAAGAAACACTGAATTTATAACAACCTACCCTTAACTCTTTTATAAACAATGTTGCTGCTTGTTTATGGATAGGTTGGTTCACAGGAGTGTTTATTATAAAGCACTTTTGTTGATGATCTTTTCAATGTTCCCTCCTTGTGTCCTCTTTCTGATTGGGGACCTGTAAGATTTCAGACACTGATTCTAACCCAGTATAAGGGAGAAACCATACGACTGCAGCTAAACTAACTGGCCCCTTCTGATTCCTGGCCACGGGTCGGGTGGGGTGGGATGTGACTCCAACCTGGATGGTCCAAGTGAATCCAGGGAATTTCCTGGGAATACTGAAAAGTGGTGCTTTCCTGTATGGCAGGGGATGAATGAAGAACATGACCTTGAGAACTGTGCAGGAGCTTGAGGCTCTGACAAGGTGGGAGGAGCACAGAGGCAGGAAGGGAGGAGGCTCTCCACATTGCCATCACAGTTGAGCACCTGGGTCAATCCTCACCTGAAGCTCTGAATTTTGGACTATCATTTGAGTGAATAAGATTTTATCATTGTTCCACCCAACTGGAGTAGAGTTTTCTATTATTCACGGTAGGAAACTTCTTCACTGGTATGTAATTTCCAATGCTTCTGTTCGCAGCTGTCCTAGGAGAATAGGGCTCTTCCTTTATTGCCATGGCCCAGAGTGCTGTAAAGTTGCTGAACACTTACAGGTGCTCAAAGGGTGCTTTGGTCCCACTGGCCTTTGCTGTGTGGGAGTCCTATGCTTCAGAATGTGAGAAAGTCCTTGTCTTGGCTCATGATCTCACTCTCCACCAGATGTTTCATGTGGAGCAAAGAATGTGAGCAGGATGAACAGCATCAAGAGGTCCAGAATGTTAGACATTTCCCTGAAGACATTCTCGCTGGGTGACATTCTCATTGTCTAACTTAAGGTCACAGAGCAGGCTGGGTGTCTGACTCTCCAGTGATGTGTGGGCACAGCTGTGACCATATCACCCCAAAACCAAGTGTGCACAATGTCTAGCTCCATACTTCCCAGCACTTGGCACATTTCTGACTCACGGGTGCATGGTGGCTGTAAGAGCACTGGATCTGCTCCTCACTCCTCCCCAGCATGACTTAAAGTCCACCAAGCCATTGATGTTAGGCAACCCTGGACTGTCCCTCCCGCTTTTCCAGGCAGATTAGCTTGTGTGAGTGCTTCACACCATGGTTTTCCAGGAACACCATGTCTGGAAGTCTTGACAGATTTTATCAACCAGCTACAGCTTTCACACTATGACAAATTTTGTCAAGCTAAGTATGAGCTCTTTTCCCCCCTGACAATTCACTGAGCAGGTGCTCTGCATTCCAGTTACGTGTCGTTACCACTGCTCATCTGTGGCCTTAGGCCTGGTTTCCTGTCTTCAGCTGACTCGCTCACCACCAGACCTCCCTTGCCTGTTGCCCCTGCTGCCCCCACTGTCCCGCGTCGCTGCGCTGGGCGTGGGGGTTCCCCTCCCTGTCTTCTCTGCCCCTCTGAACCAAGGCATGCTCGTCTCCAAGGTTCCCTTCGCCTTCTGACGAGTGGCCTGCACATGTCGATGGGCAGGGTGGCAGTGTTAGTGCGAGGGCAGGCAGGTTTTAAAGCCGCACGAGGGCAGTGGACTTGGCTTACCCAAGACCAGGAGGGCAGTCTCTGTCAAATGCCTGGGCCACCCCGCTAAGTGTGACGTTCTTGAGTTCCTCTGCTCATTTGTAAACAGGACATGATGAAATTGTTTCCTGAGAAGCTTGTGAGGATGGCGATAGATGCTGTTTGCAAAGAGCCTGGCACAAGACAAGGCCTCAGGAAATGTACCTCGGGTGATAATGGATGGGAGATCAGACCCAGATGGCCTCACTTCTGGACGAGCATTCCTTCTACTACAGCTTCTTGGCAGGAGACCCAAGGCTCTCTGATAAAAACTCACACAGATAGGATGGCCAGCCAAAGCACAGGGGGAAGGTTATACCCGAGGTGAGCTACGTCCTGTGTTCAGCAGTGACTGATCCAACAGTTCCAGGCCATCGTCTGCCTGTGTTCTACCTGGTCACTACCGGACTGTGTTCGCGACCTGGCCCTTCAGTGGTTCTTCCAGCGACGGATCTTGAAACTCACGCCCATTCCATCACCTGCCTCCCGACGCAAACTCACCTTTTGTCTTCCACTGACTCAACCTTCTCCATCCCGGGCTCCTGGGGATGTCCCACCTGGATGCTGTCAGAGGAGGGTCTCACTCCATCCTCTGGCCTGATGGAAAGAAGCCAGAGTCACAGGCCTCAGGGGAGAGTGCCAAGGGGCTCAGATGTCAGCCCTCATCGTTGGACACAGAGCCTTTTTCAAGTCCAAGTTAATGAAAATGCTTTTCTTCTACCTCAATTGTTTGGCGTAACTGGCTTTTCTTGCATCAATAATGTAGAGCAAGCTTTGAGCAAGTGCACAGAGGCCTCAGAAGTGGCAGTGCCCAGAAGCAGATCAGCGAAGGCTTGGCGTCCTGCAGGAGGCTCAAAGCAGTGTCCCTGTGGTGCACAGAGTGAATTCCTCTTGGCTTACTCCAGCTCCCAGCGTGGCGGTGATCTGAGCTCAGCGTAATGCCAGTTATGGCCTGACTTTTTAATTTTTTTTTCTGAGTCCCTGAGGCCATGGGTACCTTCAGTGTATCCCTCACATACTCCAGAGAACAAACACACCCACACTTCCTGTGCATCAGCCACATTCACAAGAAAACAAAACCCTTGAATATGCCACTCAGAGATGCTTCTTCGGTAACCTGTGGGTTCTTTGACAGCCATGTGCACAAATGTGAGCCGGAATGAATTTTGATCCCTTCACTAACTAGAAGAGGCTCAGGGAGTTGGCAGTCATCTTTACAAATGAGACCATTTCCAAATTCCAAGTGGATATTGAGGCCACCTTTATTTAGTTTTAATCAAAGTCCAGGGTATAAATAACTGCTTCGGCATTAGTTTCATTTACTGAGAATAATTTTATTGTTCATTCGAGAAATTATCATTCTTTGTGTGAGTACTTCATAGCTTCATAATTTGGATCTGGAAGGTGTCTGCGGAACACATCCCTCTCTTGCAGCCTCTGCTAAGAGTGAGTCTTATAAAGAAAAGAGGGACGCTGCAGAGCGCACTGGGAGTCCCAGGCTTGCAAAATGCTAATGGTTCTGGTCCTTGTTGGTGTTGAAACCAGCATTTCTGTTTTCCGCTGTTATCAAACAAATAAGCAGAAAGCGGACTCTAATCAGAAGCAGCAAGCACATGTTGCATGGCTAATTCAGATTTGTTGTGGGGATTCAATTAGAAGCCACAGAGAACTTGTCTGTTCTCTGACGCTGGAAGCCACAGCGTGCTGGCCAGGGTCCCAGTGGCATGACATACAGGATTTGGCTTTTGAGAGGAGATAGGATCATTCCAAGTAATCCCATCGCTGCCCTTCACAAGTTAGAGTGTCCTGTGTGGTGGGTCCTTCTGGGAAGACTTGTGGGAACATTTGGATGGGGCATTAGACGTATCCATGTGCCCTATGGGGCAAGATGACGCACAGGAGTTACAGGGCAGAATGCGTAAGTCCTTAGGTGTAGGGTCAGTCTCACCTTGCTCTGTCTCTACCATACTTCCAGATATGTGGTAGGTATTAGTAATTCTTAAAAAGCATTGAGAAGTTCGTGGAAAACACAAATAATGACAGTTATCATCACAACCACTCCTGAATGTGCCCCTCAGTGGCACCAAGTACTTTCCCATTACTGAGCAGCCATCACCACCTTTGTCTCCAGAACTTTATCTTCTACCAGAAGCTCTGCTCTCAAACAGCGACTCCTCACCCCTCCCCAGGTCCCTGGCACCCCCATCCCTCTGCCTTTATGAACCAGTCTTCTCCAGGTCCCTCATGAAGTTGGAAACACACCATGTCTTCTTGTGACTGGTAGGCAGATTTGAAAGCAGCAACCAGGGCAGTGGCTTCTAGCCTGTCTGCATTGGTGCACGTGTTAGGATTTGCTTCCTCTTGGAGGCTGGTGAACATTCTCTGCATTCTCCTACAACGTGGACCACATTGTGAACATCTCTTCATCTCTTGATGGACATCTGGCTGCTTCCTCCTCTTGGTGTTTGTGAATCATGCTGCTTCAAGTGTAAGTGTGTGTATCTATTGTTGTGAAAAAACACCCAAAAAAATCAACGTGAAGGAGGAAATATTTAATTTGGTTATGGTGTCAGAGGTTTCAGTCCATGGTCAGCTGACCTTTGCTTTTAGACCTGCGGTGAAGCAGAACACCGTGGTGGAAGGGCATGGTGGGGGAAAGCTGCTTACCTCAGGGCAGCCAGGAAGGAGAGAGGGGAGGACACGCTTCAGGGGAGTCAGAGGGGAGCTTCCGAGGGGCCAACTCAGGTCTTCCATTAGGGGGATGTCACGAGTGGCATGCGTAATTAATAATTACTCAGAGGCGGATTGTCTTTAAATGCAAGTGTATGTTCAATCACAACAATCATCCAATATAATTAATTAATGCAAAAAGTATTGGGCATGCTAGAGCACCCCAACTAGCATTTGATGCACACTAATCAAGCACTACAGGTAAGTTACACTATTCTAGGGTGGTTAAGTCCTGCTTGCAAGTCACACAATCCTAGGGCAACTAAACATTACAATTAATTCATATAATCCTAGGGCAACCATGAGCCCCAAAGTACCTCTGATGCCAGGTGACTTCTCTTAGCCAAAGAGCAGACGTTGTCCTTGTCTGTGGTTCTCTTCAGCCGACAGCTGGACATCAGGGAATGGTGGGACAAACAGCAAGGTGGCCAGTCTCACTGATGTCCTTGGAGCAAGGCCCAAAAACTGTAGCAGGGCCAGCAGTTTAAAAGCAGTTCCAAGTTGGTGATGTGGGCTGACCACATGATTGGTTACACCCAGTAAAAGTCAATGTCCATTGGTTATGTCCAGTGAGATAGTATAATTGCTACTGGGCCTTCCTTCTGCACGTGTGCTTGAGTTGTGCCCCCCATCAATCGTAGCCAGTAGGCCTGCTGTTAGGTGCCCCCCATTGCTCCTTTGTCAATTGCATGGGCTGGACTCGTTTTTTGGCCCCCATTATTGCAAGCGGGCTTGACTAAGCAAGTCAGTGCTGCTGTTCCTTATGGTCAGCAACCCAGTGAGTCCCCTGCATGTCCAGGCATGCCCATGGCAAATGCTCCTTACAAGGGATCACGCCTGTCTCACCTGATCTTCACAACAAAGTTTGGAGCAGGTGTGATTTCTGAGTGGGAACGTGAGGATCAAGGAGGTAAGCACGCATCCACAGAAATAGGCACCGTAGGTGGGCATCAGCCCTGTCTCACTATCTGCTGCTGAGTTCTGGGTGCTTTGTGGCAGACCACGCCTCCCACTGCCCTGGATGCATGTGCCTGTGTCCTTTGAAAACCTGTGTGTGTGTGTGTGTCTGCTGGTGACCTTCCCAGTTCCCAGATGGACACTGACCACCAGTGCTAAGTGCTGGCATCCTCCCTTCCAGGGCCTGGAGCTGAGGAGCTTCTCTGATTGTGGGGGAAGGAGGGGCTGCAGGCAACACCAGCTTCCCTCTGCGGGGGCCGGCCCCTGTCCCCAGCAACCATGTGGCTTGATCCACTCCTTCCCTGCATTGCTGATCAGCTGGTGGCTTTTCTAGTCCTTGGGAGAGTCGTCTTTACCTTAGGTCCTTCACTAGAGCTAGGCTGCTGTAACCCTAGAACAAGTGACGGTTGGTTTGTTTCATTTTAATTGTAGTTTGGGCCCCTGCCCCCCCCATGCCACCCACATGAGTCCATCCTTGCTGACTGGGACTCCAGGACAGTCCCATCTGTGCTCAGGGCCTCACTTCCTGCTGTAGCCCCTCCTGTATTCGCACCTCCCGCTAGTGGGAAGTTACTTACCAAGGATGCTCAGGGGGACACAGCCTTCTTGGCAGTGGAGGCATTGCAGATTGCCAGGAGAGGCATTTATAAAGGGCCAAGCAGCTGCAGTGCTCAGAAAGCTCCCATAGAGGGGAGGAGTGGCCACGGGCCTCCCGGAAGGTGCAGGGGACAAGCGACACCCCAGCTGTGGGCCATATGCTTTTCCTGTCCACATGCCTGCAGGAGAGCCTGTGCCTCCCACTGCTGGTTTCTGCCCTGCTCCATCTCTGGGTATCATTCAGTTACCGGGAAGGCCTCTCATTTCCATAGCAATTGAGTGCTGCCAGCTGTTCTCAAATAGACGTGGGCATGTCTTGACGGGAGGATGGAAGGAGTCTTTCCAAGGGATGATGTGGACACAGGTGGTCAGTCTTTCACTGGTGCCCCTCTGTGGATCAAGCCTTCAGCATCCATACTCTCATGCGGCCTTTCCCATGCTAACTCTGGGCCTGGCCGAACGGCCAGCTGTGGCTTCTGGGGCTTAGCACACGTGATACAAGCAGAGGCTCACTAAGCCACTTGCCCTGTGGAACTTTCCCTGTTGGAACACAACCTGGTACAAAGAGGCTGGGGCTGCCCTGGATCCCAGCTGATGGCTTCAGCTGCCCATGAAACAGAGGATGAGGTCCCCTTGGGTCATCCATCCTAGCTGAGCCCAAGATCACTGCAGCTCCATGTGTGACTGCAAGCAAGACCAGCCAAAGACCCACCCAGCTGAGCATAGCATGAAATGCAGAATTGGGAGTGACAAATTGCAGTGGACTGAAGCCACTGTGTTGTGAGGTCATTTTTAAACAATGCCGTACATACAAATAGAAACTAGTACCTAGAAGAGAAGAGAAGTGGTACTATTAGGGGCTGGGGTTGTGGTGCAGTGGTAGCGTGCTCGCCTAGC
>PVHX01002290.1:98771-173142 GCA_004024805.1 Geosciurus inauris
AAAAAAAAAAAAAAAAAAAAAAAAAAAAAAAAAAAAAAAAAAAAAAAAAAAAAAAAAAAAAAAAAAAAAAAAAAAAAAAAAAAAAAAAAAAAAAAAAAAAAAAAAAAAAAAAAAAAAAAAAAAAAAGAAGTGGTACTATTAAAATAAAAAGAAAAAAAAAAAGCAAACAAATGTAAAATGTACTAACTTTGGCTCCAGGCATCAGGGACATTGGAAAAGTGGCCGGTGGCTGTGAGCAAAGCGTGGAGGAATGGAAAGAAAATTCTTAGGGGACTGGAGGAGAGGAGCAGAAACTCCAGCAGGGTGACAGGCATGGCGGGGCCACAATTGCAGTGACTTGGAAGGTAGAAAACTCCCCAAGATTCACCCTACATGCTTGTCATTCTGGCTAAAGGGACTTCCAGGCAGAATGTCGAAATTTCAGTTGGCTTCTTATAGCAGCCTGCGGGAAGGTGTGGGGAGAGAGGGAGGAGCTTTAGTAAGCACTGCTCAGTTTGCAAGCAGAATCTAGAGGAACTTCAGAAGAGCCAGGACTTGCTTATTTGAAAAGAAACCTATTTCACGTTTCCCGTGGCTCCAACTTATAAGATTCCCAAAGTAAGACAGCTCAGGGTAAAGATGAATTCAAGGTGTGGCTCTAGGAATCTTCGTTAAGCACTTAGATGCAAAACGGTGTAACAGACCCTCTTGTGTAGACACAACTGCACCAAGAATTGTAGGAATGCACCCCACAGCAGCCTCGTGCATCTAAATAAAAGAGGGTTATCTCAAAAAGAATTTGGATGTAGTCGTTAGGGCTCACAAACCCCACAAAGTCCCCAGAAGGCCCACACAGCCTTTAAGGCAGCTGTATTGGTGGAGGTACGCTGAGGTGGACTAGACAATTAAAAATGAAAGAGGCCTCGTCTCCCAACTTCCAAGTGGGGAGGAAGCAGGCCACGAAGCTACTTAGCTGCAAACTGGCTTCTCTTAAGAGAAGGAAGGGCCTTTCAGAAGGGAGGCCCAAGCCTGGAGAATGAGTTATGAGGGCCCTTCCAGGCAGCAGAACTGGGATCTCCGCAAGGGGCCTCCTCTGCCCTGGCAGCCTGCGCCTGGCTGGGATTCCAACCTGCAATGGACAGTGGCTGCCGGAATCCTATTCCCCCTTCTTCAAAGAGACCATCTGTTGGGGTCATTCTGTTTCTGTGCCAGTTAGGTGAGTGTCGCAGCAGCAAATGACTTCTTTTACATCACAGGTTCCCCGATCAAGAGGGGCTCGACCCCTTCCACATCTGGGCCTGGTGCAAATGGCACGACTGTGGACCTCAAGCCTGGACAAGACTTGGGGGTCCCCGATGGTGGCTATGTTTGGCACATGGAGGAGATTTCTACTGGGACCTGAGAGGAGACTGGAGTAGACTGTCACAAGTCATGATCTCAGGCAGCACCTCTGATACCGTGTCTGAATGTAGCCATGGCGTTAGCTTTGTTCACTGGGACATCAGTAAAAGTGGCATGAGCAGAGGCTGATCAGAGTTTGCAAACGGGCACTTGTCCTCCTGAAACCCAAAGACGTCAGGAATTCTGGGCTGTCCTGCTGTGAGAAGGGTAGAGGGGACTCACCTAAAGTCCCAGTGAGGCCATGGAGAGCCTGGTCTTGGTTGAGCCTGAGACGGCCACACAAGGGGAGTGACCACAGATAAGGGCACCACACACCTGCTGAACAAGGCCCGCACAGCAGAGCCCAAGCAAGTGCATGCCTGTCAGGTTTACTAGGCAGCAGTCGCTAGCAGAGGCAGCTATGCCTTTCAGGAATCCAAACTCCACATCACAGCATTGAAGCTCTTTGTTCCTGGGAAGCTGCCTGGGGAGGTGACTTGCTGGCTCTCCTTCCTGCCTCATGATTCCATTTCATAAAAGCAGGATGCACCTCAGAGCCCCTGTGGATTTGACCAGGGTTTCCCAGAGTTTATATTGGCCCAAATGGCAATAGGGATAGAATTAGGGTGGAACCTTGTTTTGATCTAGCCATGTTACATTCATTCATTCAATTGACAAAAAAGCCATATTATTTTAATTCAGTTTTGCTATTTAATAATCATTAAAATAAATATTAATAAAATATTTTTGATAGCTTGTGTAAATTTCAAGTGTTTGAAATAATCTGTCATCATTATTAAAAGTTAATTGCAATAATAGCTTAATCCAGAAGAAACAGCTAGTACTAGAATCTTATGGCACAGGGATTTTAAAAGGGTAGTTTCTCTCTCAAGATGCACACTAACACACACATGCATATGAACACATATCATGGAAGTATAGGCGGGTTAGTCATAAATACTATGGAGCATAAAATATATTACAGAAGAGTAAAATGCTACTATAATTCTACCAGGAGATATTGAATGAAAACAAAAGTTCAAAGTGAAAAACAAAAAATATAAAATTTCCAGCTGCTAAATAGGTAGTGTTTCATATGCTTAATTGATTTTATACTTAAGTTCCCTTTGCTATGTGTAAAAGAGAGTGGTAATGTTTTAGTTTTTATTGTCAATATTTATAAAACCAGAATTTGCATGACTGCGTCATTCTTTTGCAACTCTTTTTTTTTGGTACTGGGTATTGAACTCAGGGGCACTTGACCGCTGAGCCACATCCCCAGCCCTATTTTGTGTTTTATGTAGAGACAGGGTCTCACTGAGTTGCTTAGCGCCTCGCTGATGCTGAGGCTGGCTTTGAACTCGCGATTCTCCTGTCTCAGCCTCCTAAAGTGCTGGGATTACAGGCATGCACCACCGCGCCCGGCTCTTTTGCAACTCTTTAAACTTAGCTCAACAAATTTTCCATGTCAATTTAAAAATGTGTGTGGGTGGGAGTTCAGTTTCTTAAAATTATTTTGTGTAATAAATAAGCAAGACTGTATATTTCATCCCAGGTTAATTTTTTGTGGGCAGAAGTTATTGAAAATTCCTTCAAAAATGTAAACTATTATGAGACAATAAATAGTAAACTCTCAGAAATGTGTAAAAACGGAGGAATAATACTAATTTGGATCATTAAGTTCTTTTACACATTAGCACAGGCCCCCAATTATTTCTTGGGCTGTCCATTGGCTGTGCCTGCGTTGGTCTTTGATTCAGATACTTAGCTCTTTCCACTTAATTTTAAAAAGTAGCCCGAGTTCTTTCTCTGTAGGCACAGAATGGTTTGCAGGCCTGCACTGGATGGCATTCAGCTGGTCACGTGGGACAGAACCTCCCATCGTCTGCGCCGCTGTGTAAGGAAGCCACGGGAGGTGAGTGCTATTTGCGGAGCATTTGGCAGCGCATGCGCAGAGCCCAGTCTCACTCTGCACCTGCTGCTGGTCTCGCTGCGCAGGTTCCTGGAGAGACTGGCCTTGTGAGAAGGTGGCCGGTGCCTTATAGGACACTGAGAGTGGCTTTCCCGCTAGCTGAACATCCATTTATTAGCTATTAGCCTAATTCATACACTTTAGCATGTTTCTGCTGGGAAACTTAACAGCTTATTTTCTGTCATCTCTTGCAAATGGACAGGGGATACTCTGAATATTAATTATTTTCCTGGCTTTATGCTATTTTGTGTCTTTATTCAGATTCTCTTGTTTGCTTTGAGCTTAAATTTATCTCCTGGTATGTAGCTCAGTAAGTCAACTTAAATCATACTTCGAACAAGAGCAATATAAGTAAATAAACCAAACAGTCTCCAGAGGCAGCAGAACAGGAGCCCACCACCACCTGTGCCAGGGAGGGGCTCCTGGTGGAGTTCCTGAGGCGTAAGCTCCAGGCTCCTCACTGGCATGGACACCATCCAGAGGTTGATACTGGATTTTGTATTTGTGATTGCATATTATTATTTTTTAAATGAAACCCATTCTCCAAATTGCATAAGCTCCAGGATCCATAAAATGAGAATCTGTCGTTGGTCTAGTAGAGTCAAGACTTTCCATACTAGCGGGACTCGGGACGGTGATAATGGAGAAGCAGCTGCGCAGCTTGGTTAATCATTCTCTAGGAGGTACCGAGTGTCTGCCAGCTCGCCTGCTGGCTAGTGCCGTCTACCAGTGTTAGGGCTGGACCATAGCTAATGACCACACAGCTTGACACCCTTCGTGTGGCCGGAAAGGAGCTTACTGGGGGAACACTCATCTTCAGACCAGCTAACCTGACAAGGTGCCATATGGACACGTATGTAAAAATAGACCTTGTAGCAGAATCAAGAGTTTTCATAAATTAGCTGAGTGTTTAATACTGTGATGTTTCTGGTGCTGACTTTTGCTGACTCTAACTGGCCTCTATGTAGATGTACTCCAAATAAATCATGCCAACTGAGTCTGGTGGTCCTCACGAGGAGGCACGGGGTCTCAGAGGGTAGGGGCCAGAGCTGTGTTTTGAGCAGCGTCTTTTGATTCTCGGTGGCCTGAGTTCATTGAGGAATGAGGCTCAAGAGGGAAAACCTGTAAAGATTTTTAATTGTTCATCATGGGACAAAGGGATGTATGTTATCCACAGAGCCCGCTTTCCTTAACTGTTTGTGACTTTAATAACTTCTTCACTTTTGTTCAAAGCAAAATTCTGAGCCTGGTGTGGGGACAGGTCTGATCTTTCCTGGCACAGTTTCACAGCGATGTGTGAAACCACTGCCGTGTTTCCTGTTCTCGATTTCTTTATTCTTCCTGTAAGAAATAGCAATACTGCACAGGAAAGCCATGTCCTGCTTCATCCTCAGGCTTCTAGAATCAGCAGGGTTAGGACTGTCTCTGGTGGCATCAGGCCTGTGGGTGGAGGTAGATCTTTCAGGTGTGATGGCCTTTTCCTCCCGTCACCACCATCCTACAGGGAAGACAGTAGGATGCACTCCGGGGCCGGTGTGGCGTCCTTAAGGCGCAGTTCTCAGGGTGAGGGGTGCAGACTCTGAGCGCGACCCTCTCCCTGGTCTCTGGCCCTCGCTGTGGGACTGTCTCCTCCCTCCCTCCCTTCGTCCCTCCCTGGCACTGCTGCCCCTCCTCTCTGCATTTCTTGGGTTCGGCTGTTATTCTGGAGCCTCCTCACAGAATAACTACCCTGCCTCCATTCCTACCCTGCCCAGATTTACCTTCCACACAGCCTGGTGGTTCAGCTCCCACGCCTGCCCATTGGGACTCTGGCTGTGGTGGCACAGTGGTGCTCCTCTGGCAGCACCCTGACCAATGCTCCCTTTGCAAGCAGGGCCACGCTTGGCAAGCTATGAGTGTTAGAGCTGCGCCTTTCCATGCAGGGAGACACCCAGCGAGATACTCGCTGTCTCCCGCTTATTTTAAAGGAATAGTGTAGTTGTGTTCACCAAATCACCACCTCAAGCATGGGCTCCCGCGGGTGCCTCTTCAGTGGTGTTCTGTTGATGTCCTGTGCGCAGCTTTATTTCTGGTATTATTTTTTTGGTAACAGCTTTATTGAGATATAATTCACATACCAACAATTGGTCCATTTAAAGTACACAGTTCAATAGCTTTTAGTATATTCAGAGTTAGCTAAACATGACCACAATCAATTCTAGAATGACTTTATCACCCACATCGCAACTGGAAACAGCCCGGGTGTCCATTAGGTAATGAATGGCAAATAAAAGTCATACATCTGCACTGTGGAGTATTACATGAAAGGAAATACTGATGCCTGCTACGGCATGGTTGAACCTTGGAAACACCATGCTATTTGGAAGCAGCCGGTCTCTTCCATAATGTTTTATAAAAATTGATGTCTACTTCCATCTCCTTCTTTACATTATGAACACCCCAATGCTAGGGAATGTTTTATATCCCAAGACAGTGTCTAGCATATAGTAGGCACTTACTAAAAATTCGTTGATTGAAAAGACAAATTGTTAAATACTATAGACTGACCAAAGATAGTAGAAAAGAGGTAAAGTCTTGCATTAAAATATCACAGTGGACCTCATGAATATATACACTTATTATATGTTAATCAAAAATTTTAAAAAATGCTTGAGGAGATGGAAATGTTATCTACCCTGATTTGATCATTATACACTATATCCATGTGTGAAATTATCACATAGTGCCCATAAATTTGTACATTAAAATAATAATAAAAAATACAAAAAAGTAGCTTAAATCCCATCAAAAAGAACCGGATGCTGCCTTGCTTCTGGAATTCTTAAAATAAGGTGCGAGAAAACAAACTGAGAGAAAGTGCTCTCATTGGAGGCTTGTTCCACCTTCTTTCTCTCTCTCTCTCTTTTTTTTTTTTTGGTGCTGGGGCTGGAGGCGCAGGCCTCACATGTGCTGCTCAGTGCTCCTCCTGAGCTACAATCCAGTCCTGTGCTTACTCTTCAGACTCCCCTCTACTTTGCAGCCCTGGCGGGTCTGAGCCCAGGCGCCTTCCTTTCCCCTTGCCCACGCTGCATCTGGAAGAACAGTAGCGGGTGCTGCATGTGGCTGCTCTCTCTGCAGGAGGCTGCCCACCGGCTCGCCGGGGGCCACCATAGAAGTGCAAGCCTCGTTCCCCACTGCATGAATGTGCTGGATCTGTTCCAATTGCACATGACCCTTCTGCCTTCCTGGACGCGTCCTTGCCTCCTTTTGTAAACTCTCCCTGTGAAATTGCACCAGATTCTGCCTGAGATGGCATCGCTTTGGCCAAAGAATGAGCCCTCCAGGAGAGGTTGGCAGGCTGAGCTCCCCTGACTCAGTCAGATGGTCCTGATTCACCTGCAGCTATGACTGCAAGCTGCCCAGTGGGACTATGCCCTGCACCCAGAGCCTTGGTGTTGACCAGTCAGCTCTGGACTCCTGGACTGTAGCTCTTGCCTCTGCCAATCGTGATTCTCCCAGAACAGCTCGTGTCTTCTCACACCTAGCCCCTCGTGCTCCCTTCAGGACGCTCTTGTTTAACTTGAATCTGTTCCTGAGTTACAATTCCTTAGATCCCAGTAAAGAAAGCTCTTTTGTACTTTACAGCCTCATTATTGGATCTTGATTGACACCCCTTGTGCTGAGCTTAGTTCTGCCTTGCTAGAACCTTCGTCAATGAAACTGGGTGGTCTCCCAGGGACATTGCTTGCCTGAGCCCTATAGCTGAGGACCCTCCTCTCTCTCGGTTTCCTCAGCCTATGGACCTGCCAGCCTGTAGTTTTGAAACCACTTCACCTCCTTCCTGCTTTACACTTTCTAGATCCTCTAATGTTCTTGGCTGTTATGGTTTAGATGCAGTGTCCTCCAAAAGCTCGTGTGTGAGACGACGCAAGAAGGTTTGGAGGAGAAATGACTGGGTTATAAGAGCCTTAACCCAATCAGTGAATTAATCCCTGATGGGATTAACTGAGTGTTAACTGTGGCTGGAGGTGGTGGGCATGGCTGGAGGGGGTGGGCATTGGGGGCGTGGCTTCGGGGTATATATTTGTGTCTGGCCGGTGGAGATCTCTCTCTCTGCTTCTGATCATCATGTGAGCTGCTTTTCTCTGTCACACTCTTTTGCAGTGAGTGATGTCCTGCCTCACCTTGAGTCTTGAAGAATGGAGCCTGCTGTCTGAGGATTGAGACCTCTGAAACTGTGAGCCCCCAAATAAACTTTTCCTCCTCTACGGTTGTGCTGGTTGGGTCCTTCAGTCACAGCAGAGAAGCTGACTGAAACACTGGCACCTGGCCCACAGTGTTTTCTCCTTGCAGTTCCCCTTCATTCGTGAGGGGTTTGGCCGCTGGTCTAGGGTTCTGCCTCCATGCTCACACCAGGTCTCCTGCAGAGACGGCCCCTGGCTGTCCTCCTTGCTGGCCTCTCAAGTCTCCTCTCCTTAGCTCCGGCTGCCTCCCCTCCACTGCACATTGGGCACCTGCTCCCAACGCAAATCCTTGCCCTGGTCCTCGCCAGCAACTATGCTGCCTCTGAACTCTTGCATGTAAGATAACTAACACATACACCGGAGCTCCCTGTGCCAGCCATTGTCCCAGCACTTTTGTTTTCAAATCACTTGTTGTAATAATGTTGCAAGGTGGGCATGATTCTAAGCATTTTATAAGCGATGGATGTTTAAAGCAGCTTCTGAAGCCTTCATGCCACTCATTCCCCCACTAATAGCCCTGCAGTAGGAACCGCTAATCCATTTACCCTACCGTGCATTTCACATCAAATAATTTACCACATTACAAGCGATAAATAGATCTGGTTGAGGAGTTCAGTTTTATTGGGCATTGGAAGAAAAGGCTTGGTTTTGGTTTTGGTTATAGGAAATGAATGTTAACTACCCCTTGATTGCAGACCCGACCCAGATGAGCTTTCCCTGGACCAGGTGCATCTGCCCTGACTGTCTTACCCAGTTGCTTTTCTCTTCCTGGTTCTGATACACTTCTATGCCTGTTCCAGTCTGCATCTCCTCCTGAGCCTTCCTGATTCTCTAGTGCAGAGGTGTGTAACCAGCGGCACAGGCTCTTCTGGGGGAGTGCCCGTAGGGCCAGCAGGTCTCCTCTGTCACAGGCAAGGCTCTTGCTGGGCTGTATCTCCACTGAACACCTGTCCTCGTTTTCCCCTAAATCATTTTTCTGTCTCGTCCCTCTGCCATTTCCTTTGATTACTTCTTTGATTATTGTTAGCCTTTCTAAAATTTTCTCCCATTTCTCTTCCTCTGTAAATCCTAATGATTCCGTTCATCTCTCCACGTGTTCACCATGCTTGCTGCAATTCCTAATGTGGGGCTGGCTGCTGCACCGTGTGTTGGGAAGGAGGAGACAGTTGCTGCCTCTCAGGTGCTTGCTGGGGACCCATGAGAAGCTCTGCCAGCAGAGCAGGCTGTAGAAGTGATGGCAAACTTTGATTGAGCATTTGCTAGGCCCCCAGATGAGGCTGGGCACTTCATTAGTTGATCTATCTGTGTCTTACAGATGAAGAAACTAGCCAGAAAGGTTAGGCAACTTTCCAAGGTCACAAAGCTGGTCAGTGAGAAGCCAGGATGTGAACTCCCAGAGCCCGATATCTGACGGCAGCTGTGATTGCTGCTGGAAGTGACCTTTTGGTCTAGCCAGCTTCCCTGGATCCTTGGCAAGCTGTGTGGCAGAGCCTAGGTGGACAGCAGAAGGTGCAGTGCCGCGCTTGAGACGGGGGTCTTCTCCTCCGCCCACAGGTGTTTGACTCTGTGGTCTTGTTTGCTGCATTGGTACTAATTTTGAGTTGTTTTGAGTTAATATTCTTACCCTGATATGGCCTATAAGTCAATCAGATGTTGAAATTTCTGGCACTAAGAAGAATGGAATTTTGTAAATTCCATTTTTAAAAAAAGAAAAATGGACTCTTCTGGAGTTCTTGAGGATACCTCAACTAAGTGTGTGTGTGTGCGCGCGCGCGTTTGTGTGTATCTGTGTCGTCTATCCATCCTGCAGGGCTGGGAATGCAGCTCATGCTAGGCAAGCACTCTGCCACTGACCTGCGCGCTGCTGTTTGCGCGGTAGGAATGAGCAGCTGGAATGACGCTGAGGGAGAAGAAAGAGGCAGGCAAATTGCAAAGTGTGTTGCATTACAACAGAGCAGAGTTAAAGTCCTCAACAGAATGAAAATCAAATGAAACAAAACAAAAAGCCCCCAAAATACATCTTTTGTGCGTGTGGCTGGAGAGTGGCATTGGCCCCGGCCTCGGAGCCTCATGTCAATTCAGGAGAGGACAGGTGTTGAGGGCTGAGAAGCTGCACGTGAGCATGCACTGACGAGCCTTTTAAAAACCATGTAAGTTAAATTGTTTTTAAACAGCTACATAAAACATAAAAACTGCGCATATGTGTGATATCCTGTGTACTCTGTGTAATGTTCTAATAAGACAAACTCATCTATCTCCTCAAACATACCATTTCTTTGTGCAGATAAGCGAAGGCATTCAAAACCCTTCTGGTTTTTTGAGACATACAGTTTTACAGCACCTTTGCGTTTGGGTCCTGTTTCAAGCTGGCTGACAATGAAGGGTGTCCCCTGCACCCTCATGAGGACACCAGCATTGTTGGTCCTTCCTGTTGTGTTCTGAGGTGGTGTCCGTGGAGCCTGCCTCCCCTGCTTTCTGAGGCAGCCCAAGCTGGCTTCCCTTGTTAGGAACCTGCTCGGCAGGTGGGATGTGTCAGAAGGCAGAGTGGATATTCCGTGTGCCAGGGAGGGAGCAGAGGGCAGGCTTCGAGTTCTGAGTGGATAGCTCAGAGCTCCAGGTGGGTTGGGGACTCCTAACTTTAACCACTTGATCACTTCCAACCTACAGACACCTTTAAAGAACATTTTTTGTGAATTAACTCTCTGCAGGTAAGGGAGTCTGGAGCCTGGGGGTAATTGGTGTGCTGGTTAGAAGCTTCGTTTTTGCTGTGCACACAAGAGGGTCACTAACCAAAGCATGGCAGGCGGAGGAGTGGGGGCAGGCAGGCAGGGAAGCCTCTGGGGTGAGCGACGGGAAGATGAAGGACAAAAAGTCAGCCAGACTGCGAGGGGCGGATGGGAATGAGTCTTCTCGGTGGAGGATAGGGGGCGGTCGACGGAGGCTAGCTAAAGTGAGGACCTCTGAGGGTACGGCCAGGTGGTGGGTGACTGTCGCAGACAGTGCCAAGAAGTGGACACCAGGTCACCACGGTCATCCTGGAGTTTCTAGGAGCCTTGGGTTGGAGCATCACCCCAGCCTCATTGCTGCACCTTCCAGAAGTTTCCCTCATTCTCTCTAACCAACATGGTCTCCTTTCCCTCTGTGCCCTGTACCTGGAGTCGTTAGTTGCTGTATGCCATGTGTGTGTTGGAGCCTAGACCACGTGCCAGGTTCGGGCCTTAACTGAGCACCTTGTAGGCAGCAGGGTGCGGGTGAGCACACCCAGGGAGTGGCTTTGCTGGAGGTGAGGAGGGGCATCACGGCTCAGAGGCCCGAGGTCAGCCTTAGAGTTGAGTGAGTGCAAGGGGAGGCTCTGCCCAGCAAAAGGCAGTGGGGTCAGGAAAGAGATGCCCCGTGGCAAATAGGACATTTGCAGATTCATCCCACAGTGCCTGGAGGTAGAGTGTTCTGTGACCCAGGTTCCCTCGGTGCCCCTCCCGGTCAAGTGGTGTTGGATTGTGGTGTCCTGAGCTGAGGTCTGAAGCCCTTTCCTTCTACTTGCTCAGACTCCTGCCTGCCTGCCTACTGCCTCTGCCTCCTGAGTAAACGGCTGGAGCAATCCGGCACAGCTGCCTGAAGAGGTTTGCTTGCTTAATTCCACTGTTTTAGTTCTTTTTTTCTTTTTAGAATGGTTTTCACTCACTATTGTGCTCCATCCACATCAGTAACTTAGGTGCTTCACGTCTGGTCCCTAAGACCGTACAAAGGTCACAACCAGATAATGACCATCTTCTACATCTGCTTTGGCTGTCCTGACAGAAATCATTGGCAATCGTGTCAGCCCTGGATTTGGGGGTGATATCTTTCAGCTGAAGCTTTGCAGGCATAGGACTTCAGTAACTACCCTTTGATGCTCTAGTAACCAGTAGCCACACTGACCAGGCCAGACACAGCAAGAGTAAAGAGGCCACATCTTTTGCCAATGCACAAGGGATTGCACAGCTTTTTACCAAAGCTTCACGTTGGCATAAGGAGCAAAGATGCTGCTCCTGGAGAAGAGAAGATGCCAACCGGGCTGCCGACACTCTGAGGAGGCCCAGCTGCTCCTCTGCTCTCGCGCTGGTCTTGCATCCTGCAGCATGAGCTGTGTGAAGTGCTCTCCAGCCGCTCCTGGGGCATCTCCAGTTAGTTCCCAACAGCAGCTTCACTGAACAAATGTTCGGTTGAGGCAGGAAGAACACTAACGAATACAAACAGGCCCCTAGGTCCAAGAGGGCACATGCACAAGTTGCACTTATTTTCCACATAAAACCAGATAAGTGGCTAGTGTTTGGTCCACAGGGAAGGAGATGGCATCTCCCGTGAGTTATATAACTTGCTGAGGATTTGAAATTTCTCTCTAATGCCAAAGTCACGAATTCATCATTCATTTATTTTTGTTACTAGATAAATATTTATTGAGGTTTCACTAGGTGGACTCACCATTCAGTGGGAGGAACAGAAAGAAAAATTGCTGCCATCAGCTCTGGGGAGTTGTTGGAAGAAGACTGCAATGGTGAGAACTTAAATCAGCTCAGGAGAGGGGAGGATGAGGTGGAGGGAGAGAATCCTGGAGGAGAGAGCATTTTATCTCTGTTGTAAAGGACAGGGAGTGGTTTTCAGATGAAGGAGTTTGAAGGTGGGAGTCTCATGCTTAAGGGCCTGGCTACAAAACACGGGGTGCACACCAGATTATCCAGATGTGAACCCAGGAGTCAGGGATGCCCAAGCTGGAGTCTTCAGAAAGTAATATGGGCAGGCAGTGTAGCTTGTTCTGGTATCCTGTCCTGCCCTGCCCTGTCGTGACCTAGCATGCACTGTCAGAGCCCAGGTCTGTGAATGTGAGGGCAAAGAAGAGGCTGGTGGTGGATTCTAAAGAGAGTGGAAGAATCTTTGTAGAGTGGTCTCCTTTGAGCTGGGCCTGGACAGATGCAAGCGATTAGCTGTGCCTGTGTGAGGCACGGCCATCTAGGAAGACCCAGCGAGTGAGCAGGGGATGCAGTGTGGACCTGGGGAAAGACAGAGGGCTTCAGCACAGCGCTTCCTGAGGTTCCAGGAACACTTAAACATACAGTTTGATGATTAGTTAGTGTACTCATCTCTGATGGAAACTTCTGTTCACAAAATAAAGTGAACTCCCAAAGAAGGTGTCAACTGAGGCCCACGCTGCTGAGGATGTGGCTCAGTGGTTGAGTAACCCTGAGTCTAATCCCCGGTACCAAAAAAAAAAAAAAAAAAGAAACCTGAAGCCAGTAGTTGAAATGTGGCCATCTAGCTGAGTTCGGAAGGCTTCGAATGTGAAATGGCAGCAACAACTTGAGGCGGATGTTGTGTCCTCTGGAGAAGGTGACTTCATGGTTCCTCCATTCTCCGTCCATGCTTCTGTGGCAATGTGGATACATCACAGATTTCTGTCATCTCAGAGTCGGGCTCAGGAAACTGCTGTGCTGTGGATGTCAGCTCTCTGGTTAGATAATGACTATCCAGACCACTCCCTGCATCAAGAAGTCCGGGGGCACTAAGAGCAGTCCTTGGGAGAGTGGCTGTGGCCGTGTTTAGGGTTGGTCGTGTGCACTGGGAGGACAGCCATTCTGGCTCGGGCAGGCGACAGCTTCAACAGAGGCCTCCCTGGAAATTTCAGAGGAATAAAATGGATGGTTAAAGTGTCCTCTATGGGAGAGCACAGTACATAAACCATCATAATTCAGAGAGCTTGAGCCAAGCCAATGTAACAACCAGAATGCTCTGCAGCCTCAGGAGAATCGACGCTATCCTGCCCAATCAATCAGACCCTAAATCCTCTTCCAGGGCTGCTGAGCGTGAGGTGGTGAGAGGACTCAGAGGGAAACAGTTCAGTAAAGGCCACGGCCCACTAAAGAAATGTGCCTGACCTGCAGAATTCAAGATATAGGCCCCTCAAAAATGGATGCTCCTTTTTATTAACATTTTGCATTAATTATTAGATATTAAGGATTTCCTGGGCTATATATTCTGACAAACTTGTAAGACACTGGAGTTAGGTTGCAAGATAGCTAGGCCTTTCCTTGCTGGGGACCTGTGGAAAATTCCTCAATGATTTACAATACTTGGGGTACCTGTTCCCGGTGTGCATGCCTGTGTGTGTGTGAGCATGCTCATTGTCTGAGTTAGAAGCAATTCCAAGCCAGCTCAATAATTAAGATCTGGTTATTCTGTCTTTCCCAGTGAGTGCCACCACAGATGTTCTTTATGACACTTTAAAATCAGGGACTGTCAGCGTATGTTGCTTTTCTAATTTGAAGAACATTAAAAAACACCAGCAACAAAGCACATTAGATGCAATAAAAGTGTATAAAAGGGAAAGAAGAGAACAATAGAAACAGGATTCAGGGCAATGGTGATCCCATTTGGGAGGAGGTGGGGGATGGAATGGGGGAACTGAGGCAGGCTGAGGCTTGGCCAGTGTCTTGGCTTTTATGTTGGGTAGTGGGTTCATAAATGATTGATCATTTTTGATAATGTATCGATCAAGCACATCGATATGTGAATACCTACACATGGGTCACATATAAACTAATGACAAGTATGATCAGTCTAGGGTCACAAGGAGTGCAATTCTGTGCATCACACTCCAAAGAAAAAATACATTCTGCAAGAAAGGAAACTCATTCTGAAAGCTTGGAATCCTTGAGATCCACCCTACCAAAACCAAACCAAAGCAAGCAAACAAACAGAAGAGACTACAACAATAAAATCATATGGACAATGAAAGGTAATCCAATTTATGGATTACTGGTGCTCATGGACAAATAGAACGTAAGTAATACAGACATCATGGAAGGCAACACCCCAAGTTGATAAGAACTGGTGCTTTTGCCCGGCTTCACCAACAAGGGGCTCTGTGGGAGTCAGGCATTGACTAGAGGCTTCTTATCCATCCTCCAATTCTAGTGTTCCCAGCTATTGCTTTTCTTGATCAGTGCACGCCACGTGCACATACGGAAGGATCACACTGAAGTCATGGATAGTCAGTCGATACATCAAAACCATAAGGGATAAAAAGCCTTTCCATTAGAGAAGGCATTGCTGAATAGATACAGTCCGGGGCAGAGCAATGTTGCATTTAAGACAACGGGGGAAGGAAATGCTCTCATGCAATAGGGGGTAAAAAAGGTGTCTGAGAAAACACAGCATCATCTTAGGCACCAGAATTTAGCACTAGAATGCAGCAATAAGATTACTCACTTTTTCCCTGATATGTGAACTTATGAACTTAGGTTTTCTTTTGGAAAGAAGGGAAAAAGAAATAGCAATGACATTTTAATTGTTTAGTCTGTTTATTCTCCACCCTTAAACGCTGTCAAAAATACCCCTTGACAGATCTGCTAAGAGAGATGTTCATAAATACCCTTGTGTATATTTTCCAGTGAATTGCAGTCTCGAAGCAGCCACACCAACTGTTTTTAATGCCATTAATATAATTTAAATGTGATCCAACAAAACCCACAGGACTTGTGCTTAGAGACAGTTCTGGTTTTGGGGACATTTGGGGCCACACGTTCCTTCCTTCCTTGTGAAGTGGACTTGTCCCATGTCAGTTCCGCTCCAGCTACAGAAGCTCTGGTTTGAGTTCAAGCCTTTGCTCTCACCTGCCTCCTGGTGCTGCTGGCTGAGGTTTCTCTTTCCCACGTCCAGCTCTGGCTTCATCTTCACAGTTTGCCGATGCCTCCAGTTCTGGCCTCCCATGGCACCTTGGTAACATGTGCCTCTGACTGTTAGGTTTCCATAATTTCATTGTTGAGGGTCTCTTGGCTGTGATCATGTGGTGTGCTTTTGCATGAGAAAGAACTGTCTGTAACGTTTGCTATTTATGAATCTTAGGTGCACAGCTCTAAATCCCTGTACGGGACCATGAAGCTGCACACAACACAGTACTTTATGATTTTTCTGAGATTCCAGTTCAAGTCAAAAGCCCACTGAGACTGACATTGGTGCTGGAAGGCACACGAGGAGCACAGCACCTAACATTTAACATTGCCCAACTCTTACTACACTTGATAAAGCAAGAAAGCATTCTTTGTGGGAAATGGCACTGAAACAGAACGTGTTCAGGAAGAGAAGAAAACAAACCAGAATGCTCGATGCCACTCTGTGGCAGAGCTTCATGTCTCTTGATGCGGAGGGCCTACTCGTGTGCTGCTGGCTGATGACGTTCCAAACCCTTGGCTTCAAACCAGCACCTGTAATACATTCTTAGGGGAGATATTCATGTAACTGATATCTTCTGTTTCCTGTAATAATCCTTTATCTCAACACTTTTTAAAAAAATCATGGGGGTCCCCAAAGGGCACTTTTTTTCATTTTATTTTTGTCACTTTTATGTGTAGGCCAAGAGTTTATCCAGCTTTTTAATCTCAGGGCCCCTTCCTTAGGTACAATAATATTTTCTGAATTCCAAATGAAGACTTAGAAATTTTTAACATATTTCTAATGCATTTAACAAATAACAAATGGTAGAGCTTCACATATTATCATAACCAATATATTCTTAGCAATGGTAGTATGTTTTCCAAACCAAAAAACCTTAATGAGAGAGCAGTATTGTTTTATAAGTTTGTGAATACCTTCGAGGCCTGGCCTCATGGAAGACAGACAGATTCTCATAATGTTTCTGCATTCAATCTCTTACAATATGTTTTGGAAGAATATGAAAAACAAGAGCATTTTCATGAATGAAAACACATGCACAGCCCACAGCCAGATCAAAAGCCAGTGCCAGGAGCTGGTGCCTGCTTCCCTCTCCAGGACAATGACCCCCCGCAACTCAGCATGCCTGGGGATTTGTTAGAAGATGCACACTTTGTACCCACCCCTCAAGACAGGGAACAGAAGCCAGGCCATGAGCGGGACCCCACCCCACCCCACCCCACACACCACTCCCCTGACCCCACTCCTCTCCCTGCACGCTTCCAGGTACTCTACGCTCTACTCTACGCTCTAATCTTGCAGATTCAAAAATGGATGGTCATCACACAGGTATTTGGAAAATGAGAATTTTAATAACCTTTATAAGTTGTTGTTGAGAGTCTTCTTTGATATCACACCAAAATGCAACGTGTTAGGTGCTTAAAGGTTAGTTGCAGGGTGCAATCTGAAAGTACATTCATGAACATTTCCCTCCCTATTCTTTGCTGAAAGGCAGATGAGATGGCTGGAGCTCCAATGCCCATCTTATGAATGTGAGACAATCTTGAGATAGATACTTACATGCCGTAGATGGAAAAACAGGAAATCAGAATAAGCCTGTATTTCTTATGCCAAATTGAAATAACTATTAGTTCTGGGCTTGTCCTTACTGCTAGCTTTATTTTATTTGAAAGAAAATTAGATCTCAATGTGTTAAGTCCCTGTGACTTCAGTCTTCTCTCACTGTTGGCAAACCTGATTCTGACACAAACATATTAAGTAATACATTAAAACTCATATTTCTCAAGTCATGTCATCCATTTTATAAATGAAACAGAATATATTGATTTCTTCTGTGAAAGAACAAGTCAGCACATTTCACTTACCTGTTCTTCTCAATCCCCGCTCATCAATTTGCTGTATCCATTTGCTGACATATCTGGATTTATCTCAACCCACTATTGCCAAATCATTTGTACGTTTTTTATCTTTTAAGAATTTTCAAGCAGCATGTAAGGACATTTTAACTCTGATGTTTGGCCAAATGCTATGTTTAACTGCATTTAGTGTTTACTACAATTTTTTTTTCATACAAATGATCAGCTCATTTGTGATTTAATCTTTTGTTTGGCCTTAACCTATACTGGTATCATTGAGGGTTGGATTTGTTGCAGGTATTTGAAATCAAACGAATTGGGGCTCAATTAAGATAGGTGTTGATTTCTGTCTTTCAAAAGAAGTCTGGCCATGGGTGGACCAGGGCTGTGGTGTGGGAGCTTATTAGTCCTCTAAGCTCCAGGCTTCCAGGAAAGGGGGGGAAGTGTGCCCTCCCACGGAGGCCCTTCCCGGGGCAAAGGACAGCACTTCCTATAGTCCCTCATCCAGAACTTGGCCAACACAGCCACAGGTGGATGGAAGGGAGATTGGAAAGGGTAGTTTTAAATCTTGATGGCTTCATGCTACTTAAATTTGGGGTCACATCTCAGGAAAAAGGGGGAATTCTATTTTATTTTTATTTTTTTAAAATATTTATTTTTTAATTGTAGGTGAACAGATAATCTTTATTTTATTTTTATGTGGTGCTGAGGATCGAACCCAGTGCCTCATGCGTGCTAGGCGAGCACGCTACCACTGCGCCATAACCCCAGCCGCAAAAGGGAGAGTTTTATGTAGGAGCCAACAGCAAGCAGGTTCGGCCACACCTTCAAACACAGCAAGCCTATTGCCCTCGAAAATACCTAAGATGTCTCCTTTATGAATGAAGGACGTGAATTTAACATGGGAAACTTCCTGAGCTTTTCTGCTCTTACCACGGCACACAGGGTCGTCTCTCTCTGTGAATCCCGTCCCGTTGAGGTCGCAGAGGCTGGAGGTTCTCTGAGGGGCACTGGTTTGCTGGTTTGTCGAGGTGCCCACCAGTTCTTCACCCTCATCAGGCTGAGCAAGGAATCCTCTATTAATTTTCCTGGGAATATGACTCAATCTACAGATTCACTTCTAGAAATTTCTCCCTGTGTAACTGAATATTTTTGTTACCTTTGTTTTATTTTCCTCATTAGAAACCACTTTGAATATTTTGGGTCTCTATTACTTGTCCTTTATGCAGTTTATTTTCACATGTATTTTGTCTAATTGGTTTTTTCACTGCTTGAAGTGAGCCTGGTTTAAGGGCTAATATCATGGGCTTGTTTTCAACATCAATTGTACATTCTGTTTCAAATAGTTTTCAAATTTTGTAACACGTTTTACTTTTTCCCTTCATTTCCATTATCAGCTCCAATAGCTTATTTCCTATATTATTTTGATTCTTACCTCTTTTTGGTCTTTATTTGAAAGAAGCTGCCCGCAGAAGTGCTGCAGGACTCCTACGAGGGCCTTTCCCATGAACACTTTGACAGTCAGTTGCAGCATGATGTAGCGTACATTCCCTATTTGCTGGGACTCTCCTCTCCATAACAGCAACAAACCTGGAAATCAGGGATTAACAGTAAGCACCACACTCCACCCTACAGACCCCACACACCCTCCACTAAGGGTTTCCATGATGCTCCACCTCAAGATGTCTTGCGTCTTCAGCTGCCTCCTGGATGGAAGTCTTGCGTCTTTCCTTGACTTTCACGGCCCCAACACCTCTGCAGGTCACAGGCTGGTTACCTTCTGGAATGCCCCTCAGTTTGGTGTATCTGATGACTAGACACAGCTGAGCACTGTGTTTCAGGTGTCTCCCCTAAACGATTACTATCCATGGGGAGGCATTGTGGGAACACGGAAGATCACGTTCCTCTTTAACTTTCCCCCATGAGCTTCAGCACCTCTTGACATTTCCTGGATGAATCATTACAATGACTCACAATCGGATTCCACAGATGGAGGAAAGAAGGCTTCCTTCCACCTGCTTATTTATAGCGACACAGCTCAGGGATTCCCATTTTAAGGCATCTTATCGTCATCAACTTGCTCAAATTGATGGACTTGGTTGGTGGGGGCCCTTCGTGTGAGTTTGTGTCATTTTGGCATGTCCTGATCATTGTGTGTGTGTGTGTGTGTGTCTGAAGAGATATGTCAGTGACATATACATATGTATGCACGTAAAGTTTGAAGTTCATCCTGCTACCTTTTCCGCCTCTCTGAATTCTGTAGAGCTGAAACCAAAATAAGCCAAGTTTTGGAGAATATAAATCAGGGATGCGTGCAATTGGCCTGACCAGTAAGAGCAACCCCCTGCAGCTCCAATTGCTTGACGTCCCTGGACCTTGGGTTCTTGGGCTGTAAAAGTCTTCAAGGCCTCTCCAGTCTTGACATTCTGCCATTTCAATAAAACAGGGATAAATTGCAGGTAGGAGACAGTGGCTGTCCGACTCGTTGGTCAGTTTGTTTGGGGTGCTGATCTAGGGGCAAATTCCTGGGCCCCTCCTCGGAAATGATCTTGGAGGTCTAAGGGAGGTTTTGGAAGCCAGTGTGGACTCTATAGAGTTGTTCCCTCACGAGCAGTGCTCTCTTCTGCTGACCTACTGACTCATGGACCAGAGCAGCAACTGTCCTGCCAGAAGCATGGACTGAGTCCCCCTTTTTAAAAAGTTATCTAGAATAAATAAGCCATAGCCTTGCAGCTAGGTGTGTTGCTTCACCACTTAATTATTTTCCTGGAAATGAGAGGTAGTAGACATATTTTGAGAGTTAATTAGCTGACAAGGGAGCTTAGCTCATCTACAGTGCATTTCAACCTGCATTTCAGAGAGTAGGAGTTAACAGCGGCCAGGCGGCAGAGGGCTTGGGAGGACGGGGCAGGGCGAGCAGCCCTCTCTCCTGGGCTGTCACAAGTCAGCAGGGATGTGTGCTGACTGTTTCATGGAGTGTAGTGATCACAATAAGTATGCCTTTTCATTTAGTGACTATGTTAAATTCTTCTTGCTGTCATAGAAGGTCAACCATTGAGAATGGCAGGCTTGGGACTCTAGGGACTGCCGAAGTCACGCACATATGGAGGGAGCCTGAAGCTGTCCTATCCAGTGGGGAGCAAGGGAACCCCCTCTGTACTGCTATCTGGCAACTGTCCAGATCCTGCCATGCCACCTGATTAGGGGTGTCCTTTGGGCTTTACACCCCTCCCTCCGAGTGCCCTGTTTTGTGGCCGAAGTCTTCATTATTGCTTTTCTTTGAGGGACATTCACTGTGGAGAGACACTCAGCCTGCATACCTGGATAGACATCATTTCTTTAATTTGCACACAGGCCTTACAGAACTGGGTGGTGGCTCCTTAACCCTTCCAGAGGATGCCAATCAAGTGGGCTCTTGCAGGGACTGCTTGGGTCCCTGGGTAGCAGTGTTACCACCTGCCTCCACCAGAGCTATGATAGGATCAGGCCGCAATGACTTTCCTGACAGGGGCCACCACGGCCGCTTGCTCCTGTCAGTGGTCTACTTGGCAGGGTAAGAAGTGAATTCGTGTGCATCTACTCACTGCTGGCCTCCCTCCTAACTGGGCTTCACAGCACGTCATCCACAGCTGGATGCGGGCATCGGGGCCTGGAAACCTCGCCCCTGCCCTCTGTAGTCCCCTTTCCAGTCTCTCAAGAGTCTAGATCCCAGTACTCAAACTGCGCCACAGCTTTGAGAAACTCCAGATGAGGACATCTCCTTTCATCATGGAGTTGTACGAGGAGAGTCAACCAGCTTCACCTTTCCGAGGGATGTTGCTTCTGTTGCAGGGGAAGGAACAAAAAAGACTGTCCCCCTCCAGTGGCAGCACCTCTGACCATCATTTAACTCAGAGCAAACACAGCCCTGCAGCATCCCTCCTGGGCTTGGCATAGCAGCTAGTGTGGCTCTGTGGGCTCTGGGGCCACGCTCCTGGGGCTCCTGGAAGCCTGCCCACTTCTCAGTGCACAGATTACTCAGGGTGCAAGAGCAGGGGCAGGGGCTGCCCAGCTTGCAAAGGGGTGGGTCAGGCACTTTTGGGCCTGGGAACAGCCAGCCCGAGCTTCTGCCCTTCAGAGCCCAGCAGCAACCTCTGGACAGGCTCAGTGACACTAATGCACACCCTCCTGGTCCTGTTTGCCCCCAGGCATCCCCAGGATGTGGCAGAAGCGCCAAACTGTCTCATATTTACACTGTGACCAGTGGCATCCTTAAAAGGCAATGTCGAAATGTGGGTGGGCAATGGCTTGGGAGTCAGAAATATTTCTACTTCAGCCCCGGCTGGTCCAGGCACTGGCAGAATGTTCTTTAGCTGCTGCACACTCAGGACCTGCCCCCTCTTGCTGTAAGGGGGTGGCGACAGTGCTTTTCCTCAAGGGTAATTGTAATTATTAAATGAGGCTGGGGTGTGTGTGTGTATACCTATATGTATGTATAGCTGTACATAAAACATATGCCACTATAAACTAGAATATAGGAATATCTATAAGCTCATATATATGCAGAGAGAGAAAAGGGGGACCAGGTGGCCCCATGGAACACACATTCAGTGGTATTGATGACCTGTTTTAGGAGAACACCCCAAAACATTGAAAGAACCTTTTTGCAACTTTTATTTTTAGATCTGAACAGTCAATGAGCCACACTAGGACTTGACAGGAGGGCCGAGTCTGGGATCTGCGGAAAGACCTTTTCCTCTCTCTGCAACTCTGCAAGTGAAGCATGCTCAAGGGAATTTTAAGAGCATTCCTGAAAATAAAGAAAATCACAGAAAAGCAAGTGCTAGCTTCTGGGTGACTGGAGAGGTGTAAGTCTACCTGCTTGGCCACCATGTGATGGGCTTAGGGAGGACAGTCAGCAGGGACATGTGCTGGTACAGGAGGGCTGTGCCAAAGCAGGGAATGGCCATTTTTACTGGAGGCTGGCAGGCCTTCTTTCTCCAGGGCCCTGCTTTCTGGGACAGAGTCCAAGACTGGGTTCAGCTAAAAGTCTCTGGGTCAGCAACAGATGGTCAAGGGCTCCTTCCCAGTCAGTAGAAACCCCAAATGATGGAGAGAGGCAGGTGCGTGTGCCATCCTCCTAAAGTCTGTGCTGGGGTTTGCTAGGGTGCCATCCAGCCCCTGATCACATCCAGCCACAAGGAACAGCTACTGTTTTCATGTGATAGAATCACTAGATAAGAGAACCCACCTCAATGAATTATTTATGAAATCTTTAGAAAAATGAAGCTATTGATCTAATTCACTGGAAAAAAAGATTTGATGATGCACCAAACTAGGAGGAGGGGGATATGATCCAGCCCTCACAAAGAAACACGGCGGTGGGCAGAGGAGCACAGGTGCTCATGAGATGAGGAGGGCATGGTGAGAGCATGGTGGAGGGGCACAACTACTAAGGAAACATCTAGAGGAGAAGAGCCATTCAGGTTGTGCTTTTGGGAACCTAATGTGTGCCAGGTTCCCTTCTCAACACCTGGGAAAGAATCACGGATGAGACTTCTCTTCGCCCATGGACAGCGTCTCCTCTCTCAAGAAAGACGGGTGTTTGGTAAGTTATAAAGCAATGTGATGACAGGGAAGAGGGGTTCCGAAGCAGCAAGGGCCAAAGGAAGTCTTGGTGCTGTGCAGAGGGAGACCATGGCCTCGGGGGTGGAGGGGAACCAACCCACTAGCTCCCTAACCTTGGGCTCCATGGGAATCAAATGGTGATGGTGATGAAGTTGGTCGTGCAGAGTCCAGGAAAGGCTCCAACCCTCCCGGGTGTATGGAGGTCCTTATTCAGTTTCCCTGAGAGTGAGCTTTGGCTCTCTCTGCCAACTTTATCCTCTAATGGTAAGGGTGGCAGCAGCTCATGGAATTCCATCGACTATTTCCAGAAGGAAGACCTGATGCCTTTTACAAACCTCATCCACAAACTTCAAGCTGACACTGTTGTTCGGAGGAGTGTGCGAGGCCACTTCAGCACACATTTCTAAGCAGATGCAAAGTGTAGATGGAGAGAACAACACACCCCCATTCCAGTCTGGCCAGAATTAGCAGATTGGAGTGGAGTACGCTGGACTTGGATACCCTCAGTGATGTGGGTAACTGGCAGAAGCTGGTAGAGTGTGAAACTATAATGCAGGATACTCTGAACCAGCGACCAGGGAAGGCAGAATCTGTCCTCATCAGTGGGGTTTCCTTCATGGATATTGATACTGAATCTGGAAGAACATCTTCGCACGTCTATGTGAAAGTAGAGAACGTCTTCCATATTGGCGTTACCAATGCGGTACCACTGTATGAAGCAGGTTTTAATCCTTCCTTAATGATTTTTAATTTTGCTTCAACAAATACCCAACATGGATGATCAAGTTTCACACAAAATACCTCACTTTTAAAAGTCCACACCAATGCTTCCTTTCTTGAGACAGAAAGTAAAGAAACGTTGGATACGGGCATGCAAATAGTAGCAGCACTGATTTATGTTGGTGTGAGTTGTATTTCCTTCTAGTCTTGTTATCCATGTGCTGATCATTCTGATTGGTGTCCTGCAGTTTGAATGTTGATCCTTCTTAGTTTTAAATGAAGCACTGTGTGTATTTTAATGACAAAAGCATCACATGCTCGTGTCATATATCATTCCCGGGAAAAAAAAGAATTCTCCATGGAGGAAGGGACCCTGCAGGGCTGAAGAACTGGAGGTTGAAGATGAACTGAGACCCTTCATTGTCCTGAACTACATAGTTAGTTTAGGGTCGTTCCACTAGCTCTGTGTATTCAATTTATCTAATTCCCTCTGAGCTAGCAGTTTCAAACTCGGGTTGCAGCTTTTCAGTAAGCATATGATCTAATTGCTGAGATGAAGCACAGGGGACCCCTGAACATCCAGCTGGTCAGTGGGTGTAGTTTTCTATGTGGAAACGACTTTCACTGTGACCCTTTGGAAGCCGATGGCGCTGATGCTTGTGGACATGCATTTAGGTAACAACAAATATTGTTAGTGAAGCAGGTGCCCACCACAGAGTGCAAGCTTTACACTTTTCATTTAGTTCTCAATAAAAATAGAGCTGGTGCTCTTATTAATCTCCACGACTCAGGTGAGAAGATGCATATAGAGATGATAAGTCAGCACACCAAGCAGCGGGCTTGGGTTGGTGCTCAAGCTCCCATGCTTCTCTGCTAAAGCAACCCGCAGCCTATCCTAGAATGAAGTCACAGCGTACACTCTGTAGCCTCTTACAGTAAGTCCTGTGTTGGGCGCTGGGGAGGAAGACTGTAGCAAACGCTCACAGATGGTGTCTACTTGTGACTCCCTTAGGGGAGTGCTGTGCTAACTGCGATGGCCCCTGTCCATTGTCCCACCCTGGCCATGGCCCGACCTGACCCAGAGCTCCCAAGCCTTTGCTCCCTGTGCTCATCTGGCTGCTTCTGCCCCTATCTCCTCTGGAGCCTGTGATCCTGTCCCCTCTTGATTCCTTCTCCGACCCTGTGGTTTTGTGGGCTTGCTGCTTCCCACCAGACCTTCTACATAGTGGCCTCCCTTGTCAAGGGATGGGCACTTCTATGAAGTGTGTGAGGACCTGGGGAAGCAAATCAATTCAAATTCAAAGTGTAGACATGGACAGTGGAAGCTCCCTAATTGCCTCTCAATATCTAACAAGCCGCAGCCGCTGTCTCCGACTCCTGTTTGGAGTCAGTAGCAGGAGAGGGAAGTTGGACATCAGAAAAGGAAGGTGGCGTTGAGCTGCACCTGCTGTGTGTGGGAGAGACATGTCCACCCAGCAGCTCCTTGATAAAATTACTGGTCACAATGGTGGACAAACTGAACCACATGGGGAGGACAGAAGGAGAAAGGCTGAGGGTAGCACACACTGAGGTACATGGTGGAGGACACTCCACCCAAATGGACATTTCTGGAACTCCAGCCTGACTCCAAAGAATATCCAGAGTTCCTGAGGGATGGTGGAGTGACTGCCAGGCAACCTGTGTGCTTTGTGGGATTTGACCCCCGAAGAGATGCTCTCCCCCAGGGACCCGTGTCTGGCGGGAAGGAGCATGGCCAGCATTCCCTTCTGCTCGTTTATGGCACAGCTTACGGGGTTTGGCTGGTCCATCTGGGACCGTCCGGTCTCGCCTTAGAGCCATCCTTGATGTAGAGCCAAAGGGCTTCACTGAATGCACTTTCATCCTAACAAAGATATCCTTGTTCTGAGTGTCCTGAATCTTCCAAAGGAACGGTGACATCACACTGGCGCTCCTCCGATGGTTTCAGCAAATGTAGCTCTTCTGATAGAGATTTTCCCCATGGCAGTCCCTTCTCTCAGACACCCTATTTGCATTTTAGAGCAATCTTCCCTTTGATTCCCAGCTTGGCCTGGATGAGGAGCTGAGAGGAAGAAAGGCCAAGGAGTGTCCTTCCCAAGGCAGCCATGAATCACCCTCTCCTTTCCTTTCCCTGTCGTTGGATGGCAGCACAGAGCCGCAGGAGTGAGATTTATGTGCTGGGAAGGAAGCACCAGGGTTTTCTGAAGCGCTTGCCAAAAATCTGTGACCACACCCCCCATGAAAATGCGTGGCTGCTCTTGTCCTAGTGCCACTGATAGGCAGTGAGCAGATCACTGTGGGGTGAGCAAGTTAGGTTCCCGACTCCCAATTTGTAAAAAGGCTGTTGAAATATAAAACAATATAGACCAGTAGCTGGTCCTCTGGGAAAGTCTGTAGCTCCCCAAAACATGGTTGTTACACCAGCAAGGCGTGTTTGCAGGCTGAGATGCTGCCTACAGGGCAGGGATAATGCCTGGCCATGAGGCGAATTCACCAAAAGATCTTAATTGGCAAGAGATGCCGAGTGTGGCCTTGCCAAATCCTGCTACCACTGTTCCCTGTCTGAGTGTGCTATGCTTGGGTGGCCTGCTTGGGTGCTATGCTTGGGCAATCACTCTGGGTGGCCTAGCTGGAGTCCCGTGCCTGAGAGCAGCATCGCTGGCATCATGATATGGGGAGGCCATGCCGCTGGAAGTTTCCATAGCAGAAAAGTGGAGGCTTTCATTTGCTGGGCCAATCAAGGCAGGAGCTGCTCTTCCAATTTGAGTTTTTTAAGAACTAAATTCTTTCATTAGAACAAGGCTCCTGGACATGGAAGGATAGAGATGGGGCTGCGACTAGAGAGGCAACCTGTGAGTATGCTTGTGAGGTGCCCAGCTTTCAGGACCATGTGAGCATAATTAGGTGTCTCCTCCTTTGGAGATCCAGGCAGAAGCGTGCTGCCCAGCCTCCGATTCCTATCTGGTTGATGGGTTTGAGGGCTGGAACCAGAAGTCATCCCAAGTACCTTTGGTTAGCAGTTCTATTTGTTCTTTCTTCCTTTGCCTGTGGCCCAGGCTCTGCTGGAACAATGAATGCCAAGAGTTCTAGGCTTCCATCACGGGAATGGGTCTGCAGGGTGCAGCCTCTTAAGGGGCTCGCAGAGTTTGCAAGATGGCTCAGAGATGGGAAGGCTTGGAAGAAACCAACTTGCACGGGGGAGACAAGGCAGCTGTTGAGGGCTGTGCTGGCGGGATGTGTGTGTTAGGAGCGGGGTCCGCGTTGCCCCTCTTCTGCTTTTCCTCCTCCACCCCTACTCGCCCTCTTCCTCAGAAGCATGTGCTTCTATGTGGCTCAGTGCTTGGCCATGGCAAAAAAACAATCTCAAATGAGTCTAGCCCGACCTCTGCATGAGTTAACAATCTGGGACACACACACTGGAGAAAATAGGGCTCCCTGGTGGGAGGGACAGCCTGAGCTCTGGACCTGTTCTCAAATGAGACTTGAAGCCTCCTGTGCCTACCTGCAGGGGTTGTTGAGTAGGAATATTTGAGATCAATATTTCTTCTCTCTCTTGATTTAAATACCCCTAATGAGTCCAAATATCTCATTTATTGGCTCATAAAGGAGCATTTCAGCCTGTCTGGGGACACATATCCAATTAACAATGTCCCCAAAGAAGATGAACTGTAAATCTAAATGCCAGTGGAGCCTTTTAACATAGAGGGAGAATCCCAGGAAGTCACAGTTTTGTTTTCTCATAATGAGACTCTCCTTTTGACTGAGGTCACAGAGCCACTACAGACAAAAATCCATGTCTCCTGAAGGTTCCTGCTACTCCTGGAGGACCACAGGATAAGCATGCATGAGGTTCTCTCAAATACATGGAAAACAAAACAAAACAAAACCTCAAACCCTGCATGTGAGGAAAGCTGATTGCTCCTTCCTTGCTATGTGTGGGTAGGATGCTGAAGAGAAGTGACTTTGGTCTTAACAAGTTTCTTGTCTCTGCTCAATGGAGGGGGCTTCGGCTCCTTGGACGTGGATGGTTGAGTTGAAATGATAAACAGAGAGCACATTCTTGGGGTCTCTGCTGCTTGAGCAGAGTGGTTTGGCAGTGAGAGGGCACTCAGGAAGACAAGGCACCCACACACCCATGCTAAGCTGGCCAAGTCCAAGAGACAAAAGTGATGTGCCCATCAAAGTCATGGCCGTAGGGCGAAGGCTGCTTGGGGCTTGATGGAGTGATTGTCCTAGGGGATCTTATGAAGCATGTTTCTCAAAGCAAGAGGGAGTTGAAGGCACTTGGCGGGTGCTCAGGGAGCCTCCAGGGTTCTGATGTGGAAGCAGGGAGCCTGGGACTGTGGCTGGAGATCACAGCTGGTCCACGCGGGTGGCACCTGGCAAGAAGGCTGTGGAAGGCGGGGACCCTGGAAGACAACTCGCTGCCTCAGCAGAGGCCAGGGCTTTCCATGCTCGCTCTCCACCTGCTCTGTACTCACCTGAAGTCATTTGTGACCTCGTCCTGTGCATTCTGCCCTCCTGTTCTGGTTCCTTCTCTCTCCAGCAGCTCCCCATGAGTTCGCAGTCTGCATGTAAGGCACCCCCACCCCTTCCTGCAGCTTCAGCTCTGAGCTCCCATGGCACTGATGGTGGGCTGGAAGACTCCTCTGTGTCTTTACTGACAGTACATCTTCCCTAGGGGGACGATTGGTTTTTCTCCCTGACTCTGCTTGGTAGCTGGGTTCCTCCCTTTTTTTCAAACACTGGTGATCTTGTTTTCAGAGGGAAGTTTTGCTTCCTTTTCTATTAACTATTGGATGGATTCCTGCCCTCAGTCATTTGGCATTTACTAAGTGACTACTACATACCAAGCTGGATTCTGGTCAGTAGCACACTCAGCATGAACCAAGGATGGGCGCCTCACCTGCAGCTTTCATTTCAGTGCTGCGTTCCGTTCCTCAGGGCTGTGGTACATGCCATGTGAGCTGTTTCCACTCTCTCCCTGGATTGGAGCCTACTTTTGATTACCAGAATTTCTGTTAGCTTGTTTTTACTTTTGTCAATGTTCTTTTCATTTTGAAATGTAATACATGTGTAGAGAAGATCATAGAAAATATATTTGTATGTATTATAAATTATTATGAAACAAATAGCTATATAATTATATCCAAGTCAAGAAATAGAATATTTCCAATACCCAGAGGCCTCCTAAACGTTCTTTCCTAATCATACCAACTTGTTCTTTTGCTGTTACCATTAGGAGATGATCAGAGATGTAAATACTTCCTTTTTATTTTTTTATTTTTTACAGTTTTACTCTCAGCTTTGTATCTCCAAACAGTTTTTTGTTTCCTTTAGATCTTTACATAGGTGGAATATACAACTTGAATTCCTTTAACTGCCTTTTTTCTTGGAGTGTTTGGTTATGTTGTTCTATGAACTTGTTTGGTCCATGATCCTTACTCGATTGAGTCAGTTTTTTTTGTTGCTGTGACCTGGCAAGAACAATGTAGAGGAGGAAACATTTGTTTTGGCTTATGGTTGAGGAGGTTCAGTCCATGGTTGGTGGACTCCATAGCTATGGGCCTGAGGTAAAGGAGATCATCACGGAAGGTGTGCTGGAGGAAGCGGCTCAGGACAAGGAACCAGGAAGCAGAGGGAGAGCTCCACTCACCAGGGACAAAATATAAACTGAAAGGCACACCCCTGCTGACCTACTTCCTCTGTCTACACCCTACCTTCCTATAGGTACCACCCAATTAATCCACTCAAGTGGATCAAATCCACTGCAGGTTACAACTCTCATAACCCAATCATTTCACCTCTTAACGCTCTTGCATTGTTTCAGACATGAACTTTTGGGGGATAACGCACATCCAAGTCATAACTTGACTGTTACCAGAGGTTCTCACACTTCAGGATGCATCCAAGTCACCTGGAGAACTTTTGAGTCACAGATGTTGGGTCTCACCCCCAGAGCTTCTGATTTTGTAGGCTTGGGTGGGGCCGGCCTGAGAATTAGTTCTTCTAACACATTCTGAGGTGATCCCAACGCTGTTGCTGTGGGCACTGCCCCGAGAACCACAGTGGTGCAGTACCCCTCAGACCCTTCACCACAGCTGATCACTTGTTCCATGGGACATGTGTATTTTGGTTGTTTGGTTTTGGGTTGTTATGCAAAATGCAGATATGAGCACAATTATACCTGCCTCCTATTTCTTATCACCTGAATTCTTAGATTGTAATTTTATTAGGTATAGAATTCATGAGTTACATTGTCTTTCTCTCCTTTCCATCACTCTTGTTGTAAAGTCAGCAACAGGTCTGACTGTTCTTTTGAAACGTCTCCAGTCACTTTTGATTTTCATCATTGGTGACAACACATCCTCTGCTGAATTCATCATTTTTCTCTTACAAACTTTTTCTTCCTCTCATGGTCCACATCACAGGGAAGGACCTGGCTTGCATTATTTATTATTCAGGTGACATGCTTGAAGGCACCCTGCGATCCTCCCGATCCTCCCTCGTTCTCATCCCCTCACAATTAATTATCAAGTCCTGTCCTTCCTATTAACAGTCCCGCCTACTATTTGGTGAGAACCTATTTTTATTCCAGACACTGCTAAGCACTTGGCTTTTACGAGCTTATTGATCTGCCTCCTAAATGCCTCCTGCATCCAGCTTTGTTTTATTAGCCTTACCACCAAGGCCCAGGGCCCCTGGTCACTTGTCCTTCTGGGTCCTTGCATCACACTGCGCCTGTCTCCCTGTCTGCGGCGGCGTCAGCCCGTCTCATGAGATGGCTACAGGACCTAACATGAGGAGAGTCTGTGCCCCACGGAGGGCACAGCCTCACTGCAACTGCGGCCCTCGGCTGTCCCTGGACCACCTCCTGTCCCCCTGGTGTGACTGCACTGGGAGCATGTGCCGCCAGGGGACTGGCCACTCAGGAAGGTCCCCCACACACTCCTCCTTTTCCTGGAATGACCCAGCCTCTGAAGTCCCATCTCCTTTTAAAGCTAAACTGCAGTTTGAACTTCTGATCGCTTCTGTGTCATTGTTCTTCAGGAAACACGTACTCCTTCCCACCCTGTTCCCCTGGTGCCCCATGGCTGGGTGTACTTCTCACCCCACAGCTGTGGAGTGTGGTGTGTGACTTGCGTTGGCCAAGAGCAAAAGGGCAGAGGACTGGAATCCAGCTGCAGAGGCATGGCGTGTTTCCTCCTGCCCTTCCCGAGATTGGAGCCTCTGGCCCGAGGGTAGTCTGTGGCTGCTGGTCTCAGGTCTATGCGAGTTGGAAGTAGTTTCTCAGGGCATGGTGTCACTGTGGTGCTTGGCGTCTGTGGGCCGATCTGCCCTACAATGTCCTTGTTCCATATGCTCTTTCCTCCCCTGTGCTCAGACCTGTATAGCACCAATTACAAGATATTGTATTTTCATTATTGTATTATTGATTTCTCTTTGTATCTCTTGCTCTTCTCTAAATTCCCTGGGGGCAGGTAATCTATCATATTTATGTTTCTGTGTCAGTGCTTATAATTGCATTGCATATAATAGGTGTTTAAAATGTTTATGGAAAGAAAGAATGAAGGACAACTTTCATTTCTAGTAGTACTGATAATTAGATAACTTGACTGACCCTCCTACTCAGAACAACTAAGATTGCTGGATAAAATAGGTAAAAAAAAGATCATGTTCTAGCAGGAAATAATGAGTCCTAGAAGCAAACAAAAAAGAGAAAATTGAGAACTTAGAGAGCTCATCGGAGCAATGAAACTAGGTTTTTCCCTGAAAGCGATTGTCCAATGCAGATGATTGAGATTTTTCTTTTATGGACAGAGGTGAAAGCCACCTGGGACAGGAGTTGAAGCCTTGGGTCCACTCAAGGCAAAGACTCTAACAGGGCTCGCTGGTTAATGTGGACATCATGAGGTGCTGTATCGTCAATGGAAGGGTGAGCAAGAACTTTGCATGCCTGAATACCTGCTATTTAGTAGCAGTGATAAATTTTAACTGCAAACTAGTTCTTAGATGTTTATACAGTCCCAGGTCCTGCTGCACCAGTGGACACTGTATTTCAAGTGGCTTGTGGACTTTTCTTAGATGAATATGCATGCAGGTACAGAACCGAGACATCTGCTGAGGACCCATGTCCACCTCTGGCCTTAATTGTCAAAAATAAATTTCCAAGAAATAAGAGGTTATAGTAATGTACATGTGCATGCACACACACACAAGACACACTGGTATATATTTGAAGAGGGCCACTAAGAGTGACAGCAGAATGAACAACAGAATCAGATCCATGGGACTTCAGAAAATACAATTATCAAAAATAATGTAGGGCTAGGAACTCAGTTCAGTGGTTGAGCCCTTGCTTAGCTGCACAGTGAAATACATTACATATAAATAATTGTTTTTAATATTTTTAAAGGAAATAAAGAGAAGTCTGAATGATTGAATGAAGGTAAGAGGGAGAACTGATTTGGGCTGAGGGACTGGTCCCACTGAGAATCCAGGGGACCACACCATCCTGGATTGATTATTGACCTGATTCAATACTGCTCATTGAGATTCCATGGTATGTCGGACATGAGACGAGTAGGTAGAACTAGTAGTGGATTGAGAGAAACATTACTGCATGGGGCGCCCACATCAGAGAGCTCAGGTTTTCTTTAGGCTGCCTATGATGAGACATAGGGACACTGCCAAGGGACACTGGGGGAAGACTTCAGAGCAAGTGAAAGGTGAGGAGTCTTGGGTGGATGTTCCGTCAGTTCTTGAAGACGGGGTGTCCTGGAAGGCTGGCAGGCAGGGTGCTGAGTGGAGGAGGACTGGATCAGCAGCAGCAGGAGGCTCGCCTGGGACCCACTGAGCTGCGGTGGCTCTGCCTCCCCCACAGCTCCCTTCTCTCTCGCCCAGGGGGGTGGCTCAAAGAGCAGGAAGTGAAAGTGAGGCCTTGCCTTCTGTTTCACGCTGGGCAGAGCCATGAAGGGCAGCTGCTGGGCTGCTCCCATGGTGCTGGGGACAGGACCCAGGGCCTGGCTCGTGCTGGGCGAGGGCTCTGTCACTGCACTGTGTCTTCAGCCTTTTCATTGTTTTGAGACAGGGCTTTTCTAAGCTGCCTAGACTGGCCCTGGCCTTGTGATTCTCCTGCCTCAGCCTCCTGAGTCATGGGTTCCAGGTGTGAGCACTCTGCAGGGCCCCTTTCATGCCAGTTCTTAGTTCCTGACTTGCCTCAGTATGAACCAGCCATTGAGCCCACAGCCACTCTGGTCCTAGACACTCGAGGTCCTTGGCCTGCTGCATGTTTAGCTTTGTGATGATGGGCTCTCCTGCAGGCCTCTGTACCCTCATCGAAGGCTGGGGCTGGGGAGCACTGGAGTTGTTCGGGGCTCCAGCTTGTCCTGAGCTCCCAGGGTATCCTTCCTCCCAGCTCACGGCTACTCATTCCTGGCTGCAGCCTGCCTGATGGCTTCAGGCCCAGCCCCAGCCCCCAAACCAGCTCCACTGTTACTTGAGTTCCCATGTCTGTGACAAATTCTCTGTTACAGGTCCCTCTTGTAGTGCTGCAGCTCTGAAGACAAGAGGCAGAGGGGGCAGTCCAGCTGGCAGGGGTGTGCACAGGTGGCGTGACATGTCAGGCCCTTCCATTTGTGGGTAAGCGGAGGCAGCTCTGTGAGCAGGGGAGACACATGTGGACTGCAAGGCGCTCAAGCCTTGGGGGTCTTGGGGGGCCATGGCATGTTCTAAGCATGCACTTGAATACTGGCTCAGGGTGCCAACAAACTCTTATAAGCTGCTGAGGACACCAGGGAGTTGGGTCATACCTATTGGCATTTGTCATACCAAAAATTAAGACTGATAAGTCTAAAATATGCAGTAATATGTTTAAAAATAACATTAAGCCCATTCATTACATGTTAACATAAAACACATTTTTATAGAAGTAACTATTTTTGTAGTAAGAAGAATGGCTTGCTTTAGATTTCTTTGTTTCATTGTATTTTTCTTTTTAAAATCTCTTCAATATCTGGCTTAATAAAAATCAGCTGGATTTTTATACCCTCTTGGTCATTAAAACTTTTGTGAATATATATCCAGCCAGTCACTGGAAAACCCCACTGCATACGGTGAGAGATCAAGGGTGAGAGAGGTAGATGGCGTCGTAGTCTTGTTATGAAAATAGATCTGTTCTTTCTGGTCTCATGGCAAGTTTTGGGGATCCACTGGGTTTGCACATTGGGACCCGAGGGCTGGCTGGTTCTGGTGCTGAGTTTGCTATTGTGATGGGACCTCGTACATTCTGGTCAAGGTGTCAGAAGAAAAGCTTAAGCTGCTTTGGTGGCTCTGTCTGAGCCATCTGGCTACTTCAGGGAGGAGCAGGAGGAGGACACAGAGTGAGATGACAGCTTTGTCGCTGTGGCTACTTCAGTCGGAGACTCAGAGACGATGTTAGTGTGTTTGTTCTTGTTGGGCATCTGTGGAGGAGAGCGTGTAGCTATTCTAACACCGAGGGTGGGACAGTGAGGAGGCAAAACTTAGGAGACCCTGACAAGCAAACCCACAGCACAATCAGCAAGTCATCTCTGGAGGATCCCTCTTCCTCTATAGCCACCCGTCTGGATGTGGAATGTGGTGTGTCTGCAAGTGTGTCTGTGTCTATTTTCACATTTGGTGGCTGTATTGTGATTCAATCCCTGGAGCCAGGAAAAGCACTCTCACTGGACCCTGAAACTGCCTCGTAAATGAAATTCTCCTTCTTCTGCCTCAGCCTACGTTTTTATGCACCATTCTCAGCTTACTGTGGGTTGAATCATTTTTAAATAAATGCATCTATTCATATTTTGGGTCTCCAGCTGGAAGCATAGGAATTTACCTCTTAAGTCTCTAGTAGTGTTATTTATTTGTTGACTGACATTCTCTGACTCCTTATAAAGAATCTCCAGGCCTGAGTCTAGAACACATGTCTGAGTAAAACATTTAACGTTATTTAACTTGTGATTTAGGCAATTTGCTGATTGAGGCAATGAGAGGGCATATGAGCTGTCATTTGTTCTTTAGAGACCCGACAAATTTTCTTTCCTGCCAAAACGTTATTCTAGAATTTTATTGAATGTCAGAGATAAATTTGGACATTAGTTCATGAACTTTTTTTAGCAATACATTAATATCCTAAGCGTTTACTACTTAGCAAATAAAATAGTCTAACAGTTCAACAAGCTAATGCTGTTGTTTTCCTCAATTGATCTGAAAATTGAATTCATATTAACTACCAATTCAAATAGTATTAATTATTCATTATTAATTCTTCAATGTTATCATAATATTGAATAAAAATTGCATGCAAAAACTTTAAATTTGGGTTGAAACTAGGGAGGTGATACCTCTTGAATTTACATTGTAGAGTTGATCTCTGTCTAAGCATGTGTTTGAAAGCATGAGATGGTCAAAGGCAGAATTTTTAAAAGAAGGCTAATACATTAATACTGCATTTTTTGAAGAAAAGTGCTTTTAATCATTTGTATCAGTCATCATTTTTAAACAACCGAGGTAGCAGATTTACAAAAGAAAGAGTATTTTCAAGAAGAGTATTGGGTAGGTTCCATTGTTTCCAGGGGTTACGGAATCAGCTGAGGGACATGGACCCCAAATCATGCCATAGAATGGATCTGGCAGCTCGTCAAAGCCTCTCCCCAGAAATGCAGAGCCCCAGCCCTTGCAGCCATGGGTGTCCCCAGTGGGTGGTGTTGGGGCCACCTTGGGGAGGCCAGCTGCCTGGTTGCTCAGGTGCTCCCTCTTGCTCAGATACTGTGCCCAGGAAGTCCTGGTTCTGCCCTCCCTTTCCATCCTTCTCTCCTTTGAGTCTCCAGGTGCCCTAGGGGGGCAGTGCCCACTAGCCAATGCCCGCACCGGCTGCCAGGGCGTGGTGAAAGCCTGTCTGTGTTTCCCCTTCTGGGGAAGAAGAAGTTCCCTGCCTCCCACCAAGATTCACGAGGCTGGAGATTCTCCAGACCAAGGCTGGATGACTAAGAAAAGATGATGGAACTTTCCAAGACTTCTTCACAGTGGATCACTAAAGAAGTCCTCCAGGGGATGCAGGGGCTCCCGTTAGGGATGAGAAGCAAAGCCACTCAGTGAGTTACTCTCTGTTCTCCTTAGGGAAGGCCTTGGGAAACCTTTGGTTTGGGCAATGATTCCACAAATTCAGCTCACACCTGCTAAGAAATTTGCAACCTGACCTTGGACGGTGGCACGTGCTTATTAGACTCACATATACCCGAGGGCTAGCACTCATGGCTGGGCCTGCTGTTCCTGCTGGAGGGACCATAGCCAGGGATTCAGAACCATTCTCAACTGTTCATCGTAAACGTTGTCCTATGTTCGCTTTTTGAAAAAAATATCCTCAAAATATTTTAATTTTATAGAGTCTAAACTCTACCTGTCTTCTTCATCTGGTCTCTTCCTGCTTTACATGTCTAATGGTTCCTTTGGCCACTTGGTATTGAAAGATAAGAAGGGAAAATAAGAGATGTTTTTGCAGAAACTCCCAGTCTTATGGGCAATTAAAAGTGATAGTATATTTATTAAATAAATTTGAAACTACAGACAAGTAGAAGGGAAACTGTCATGATATTACTGTGAAAACAGGAGTTAATATCTTGAGGTATTAATGGTCAGTATTTACATGCTGTCAGACTATGCACACAGGTTCTTTGATTTACTATAAATAGGAATTTTCCTTTTGTTTCTATAATTTTCTTGAATATTATTTTAATGCCTAAATACAGTCCTGTCAATGGAATATAAACATTTTATTGTTGGTGAATATTTGGTTTTCCTCAGTATTGCATGGTTAGAAATCATGCTATCACAAACACAATTGTGAGTAGCATATCTTCCTGTTTTTCCTGTTACTTTCAGAAGGAGAATAACTGCACCAAGGGATTTGGTGTTTTTAAAGGATTATTCCTATTCCTTCCAAAAAGTTACGTCAGCGCAGGGATCCTGGTCACCCTAGAAACAGCCACATCAGCTTCCCCGCGTGGGTAGCTCGTGTCTGGCATGGCTGATGTTTCTGTGTTTGTCTGTCACACATCTCTCCACTCTCAGAGCTGGGCTGTCGAGCACTCACTCTGGATCACTGAATGAGAAGCATATGGCTTCCTCGTGAACTGTCCCCACTTGTCCCTTGGGGACTCAGTGATTTCAATAAATATTAATCTAGTGGTAGAGATTAAGACTGTAAGAACTTAGATTGGTTGCGGGTATGTTCATAGGAGAGGAGATGTTAAAGGAAATCTCTCTAACAACAGTCCCTCAGGCTGTTTCCATAGAAACCCAAGCCTTAAATGAGCAAATCGAGCACCTACATACAGAATAGATAATAGACATAATTTTCCCCTCGTGAACCTATCATTGGAAACTTTAAAGTTTTGAAACATTGCTTAGGTAGAAATGGTCTTATAATTGGAAAGGTCTTAAAATTTCATATTTTTAATTATGGATGCACAGAAGCGTGTGGTTAAAACGGACTTTCAGCTGTGAGAGCACAGACCCCTTCAGCACGCGGAGCTCACGGGAGCCCCATCCCCATCTGCAGCTTATGTGGGGAGCTGTCCTCAGCAGCACTCAGCTGCCCAGTGAAGAGGGTCACAGCGCCCCAGTGACACCCTCATCTGCAGCACACCTGCAAGGTGGTCGGCTTTGTTCCTTCCTTAGCTTTCACACAGCGACATTCATCCCTTTGGCTGGGAGTCTGGGGCACCGAGCAGCAGACTTGCCTTGGTCTTGCAGGTGCTCTGTGCAGACCCCTAGGAGCCTCCCCAATCTACACTCCATAGCTTGTCCACTGCCCAGTCAAAACCTGTGAACCGCCCCCTGTTGAAGGGGCCTAGATAAGAGTTTAGGTGGCAAAGTGTTAGGGGACTTTGCCTGAAACAAATTGAGCATCAAGAGAAGCCTGGTGCACTTTGGGAGGCTGAGACAGGAGAATCGCGAGTTCAAAGCCAGCCTCAGCAACAGCGAGGCCTAAGCAACTCAGTGAGACCCTGTCTCTACATAAAACACAAAATAGGGCTGGGGGTGTGGCTCAGGGGTCGAGTGCCCCTGAGTTCAATCCCCGGTACCAAAAAAAAAAAAAAAGACTGATTTCTGCCACAACTGCAGGACAGGGACAAGTGGCTCAGCCCTGGTTCACTGTCACCCTGACACATAAACCACCTGACAGAGCTCAATGGGCTGCTTTTGGGTTTTAACCCAGGCAGTTCTCCCTGCTGTCGTGGTTCTCCCCTCCCCGTCATTTAATGTTCTAGGGCTAACCTGAGAGTGTCAGGCTGGAACTCCTGGTCCCCCACTCAGCCACTTGACAGACATGTGACAAAGCCCTGCTGAGGCCTGGCCAGCCCACCTTAAGATGGCATCATCTCCAGCTGTGTGGTGTGGCAGCCTGAGGCCAAGGACTGAACCTGCGCTTCCCTCTCACCGTGGGGCTCAGGTGGGGTAACTTACCTTCTGGTGGTTTCTCATGTGAAAATCAGGTTTTCAGTATTCCTTATCAGGCTGTTGGGAAGATTAACGTACCAACAGAATAATGGCACAAAGTAAAATGGTCCAAAATAAAACCAGCCATCCCTTTTGCTCTAAATGGCTGAACGGTCTTCAAGAGACTGCCCTGCCAGACCAAAAGGCTTTTCGTGGTCCATTTCAAGCAACCAAGCTGTAAGATTTATTCTCAGAAATAAAATCGAGGCTCTTCAGATCATATCTCATGGACATCTTCCCACTCACCTATGCAGAAAGAAGGCTCAGTAGCAACTGCCTGAGTGAGTGTAAAGTGCGGATTCATCTTCCTGGACAGAAAGAAGGGCTGGTGGTGACTTCTTTGCAACAATGACTGAGCTATTCTAGAAGTTAAAAAAAAGCCATTAAAAGTTAGTTCAGCATTTCTTGTTCCATTAGCATGTCCCCACCCACATCGCCTGCCAGGAGCTGTATTATTTATTCTGTTTTTAACTTCTGCATGTAAGTTATCTTTTTCTTCCCAATATAAATTCCTTTCATGGCAAGGAAATTAGGGTGTTCAGAAGAATTAGAGCTGGACTGCTCATCAAAGCTTGTAAACACTTCCAGGTTACACACGTTCTTCGTATGCCCTGGCTTTCCTACGTGAGTTTGCAGTCCTTCAAAAGGCAAACATCTGAGATCTAGAGTTAGACTATTCTTAGATCAAATTCTTTGGAAGAGTCAATTCTCAAATAAAGGAAAAGAAAATGCTAAGAGGACAGTAAATTAGTTCATTGTCTATTTTGATTTGAGACAACCCTCTGGGGGGAGCAAGTCATTTTTTGGTACCCCATTCATTTCTTTTTCTTGGTCATTTGTCTTCTGTCAGCTTTAACTTGATCATGCTAAATAGTTATCACTTAAGATAATGCCGCAATAATAGGAATGGTCTCCCATCCCCAAGGCCTGTTCCTTCCCTAGGGTGCTGACTTCTGATGAGTGCTCGAGGTGTAGTCTTCCCAGGGAGAGTGCCGGTGGAGAGACATTACTAAGGTGGTTCTTGCTTTTTCAGTTTTGTTTTCCCAGAGCTCTTCTAGAAGGAGTATGTTGCAGGCAAAGGCAAATGAAATTTTACATTACAAATCCTTTTGCTAGGAGACAAGCCTACACACGGACAGGGGAGCGAAGGGGGGATTTGTGGTCTACGGTGGCCATACCACGGAGGGCTAATTTCCTTGGCCAGTCAAATGTACCACAAACCACCCCAGATTTCCAACTATGCAAAGTGTGTAGGCTTCCTGTCACCCACGCGCAGCAGATAGGAGGAGCAGCTTTCCTGGTGTTCACATCGGAGGCCATGGTCCACGCTACCACCGACAAAGCCAGACACGTATGCTGTCCAATCTCAACCTATAAAACAAAGACGTTACTTTGGTGTCAATATGTTCCCACATTTATGTGCTTGCAACTTAATCCCCAAATTCATATGTTAATGATATTTGAAGGTAGGACCATGCAAGGAGGGAACTCTCCATCCTGTGGGGCCACACTCACCTGCAAAGATTGTTTTATTGTTAAATGTTTTCAGAGTACAATTTAAAAATGCTACGACCATGTTGAATCATTCTAATGTAAACAGGAAAGCAGTATGTGTCAGGTGTTTATCATCTAGGTCTTTGTGTCCTCCTAGATGGGCACAGCCACTGCCTTGCTGCCCTGAGGGCTCAGGGTCACTGTGCTGCAGACCAGCCCCTGCCCCACAGGGTCGGGGGACTCTCCACTGGACAGAAGGCAGCCAGCACACTAGGAAAGTGAGCAGTTTCCATCTCTTCCATGGGGCCATGGGTACAGGGAAACGGAGTTGGACACCCTTCTAGAATCTTTACTGTGAACCCCACAGAACTGGTGCCTCCAGCTGAGGCTTTTACAAACAGCACATCGATCCCGCACCGTCTTTCACTCTGCTGTGCGGGAGAGCCTGCTGGATGCACTCTGATCTGGGAGTGCTCAGCCCACCTCCTTGTGTGCTTCAATTTGAAGATGTTCTCTAGCTCTGGCTCCCAGTCAGCCCCCAGTCCCCTGGAACGACCTTGTGATCCTTTACACTCTACTCCTGTGGTCGAGGTGGCCTGCCCCGGGTCCTCACCTGGCACACGTCCACTTGCCTGTCAAGACTCAAATTCAAAACCAACAAAACAACAAAAAGCTCTTCAGCTCTGAAGTCTTTCCTGACATTTCCCTGCCAGTTATTTACCTTTCCCTTTTCCTTTCCATTCATGGACCATGATGTGATGCGAGGGCCCATGTCCCTGGTCCTAGAAGCTTCTGAAACTTTACTGTGCGTACATTTCCCTGGGGATCTTGGAACATGCAGATTCTGATTCAAGGTTGGTTGGGGCCTGAGCTGCCATGTCTAGCAAGCTTCCAGGTGAGGTCCAGGTTGCTTGTGTGAGGGTGATACTCCAGGCTGCAAAACTTTGTCACTTGTCAACCCTGGGGTGTGGCATACAGTTTGTGCCCCAATTGTTCTGATTGTTGAATGAGTGACATTTGATGCCCTTTATCGGCAGCATTCCTAGTGGGAACTTGCTGAACTGAAACACACTATTGATGCGTACTGAAGTCACAGTTCATACTTGTTCTAATCAACTATTCCATCTGCGTGGACTGAGAACTCTGACATGGCCTCATCTTTTAATAATACCTAACATTCCCCTGGTGGTTAATACTGTTCATGAGGCTCCCCTCTATGCACTGTACGTGTATTAACTCATCTCACCTGCAGAAGAGGTCTGGAAGGTGGGATATTAAAATAATGCAGTAACTAACACCCCTCCTTCCCGCAAATAGGATGAATCAAACACAGCAGAAATTTGTTTATTGTTCACATATAACCCTTACCAGGTGCTCCTATTGGTGGGTGGATCTCTTCTAGTTGGTAACTCGGGGACCTAGGCTCCTTCCACTCTGTCTTCAACATGTGGCTTCCAAGTTACTATGCTTGTCTGTACTATATGTCTGGGAAAGGAATTAAAATATGGGATCAAGTGTAGTCATGCACACCTGTAATCCCAGCACTTTCGGAAGCTGAGATAGGAGAATAATGCTTGTGACTTCAAAGCCAGCCTCAGCAACGGTGAGGGGCTAAGCAAGTCAGTGAGACCCTGTCTCCACATAAAACACAAAATAAGGCTGGGGATGTGGCTCAGTGGTCGAGTGCCCCTGAGTTTAATCCCTGGTACCAAAAAAAAAAAAAAAAAGATTATGGGATCAAGGTAGTGGAATTCATTCCTCTGTTCATTTTCCTTTGGCTATTACTCAAGCATTAACTAAACTAAAAAGGAGGTTAGAAGATGTGGTTTAGCTACATACACAGGCTTTTAAAGAGGAATTTTTGATACATATAATCTGAGTGTGACTTTCCTAGATACTGGAAATTGTTTACTCTTCCCACTGCTATACAAAGACTCAGTGAGCAGTCCTTTAGCTCTCAGGCATGATGGACAATTACAGCAATGCCTGGTGGGAGGCCAAGGACTGGACACATTTATGCCAGGATCAAGGATTTGGCCCTTGAGCGGCTGCCCCTTCCTCCAAGGTGGGCAGGGTGGGGTGGGAGGACAGCACTGCAGCCTGCTGTGCCCAGGTCAGGAGAGGGATCAGCTCAATGGGCAGGTAGGGCACACCAGACATCTTAGCAGGAACAGCATCATGGTCAGATAGAGTGACAGTGTTTGGGAGATGGGTCTCTTGAAAACTGGGGAGGCTTTGGGATGGATGACGATGGAGATAACTGTCTATGGCCCGCAGCTCAGCTCGTCAGCCTTGGGGAGCAGTCTGAATTCTGAATGTGTCAATGGGCCTCTGTGAGTTCTGGTTCTCGACAGCCTCGAATCTGGCCATGTCCTTGTGCTGTGCCCACACAGGCTGTCTGCCCTGTAGCATGTCATACCACTGGAGTTTCCTGAAGGCAGCTGAGGCTTCTTAAGTATTAACTCAAAGTGGATCTGAGCAGCAAAAACAAAGGAAAGCAGATACAGAGCAACGGGACCAAATTTGAGGGAAAATAATCCTACATCATATAAAAATATATTTTTCATAGTTAGAAAAGGACTTTATAATTGATGCAATGTCGTTCCCACCAGTGAGTTCCAGTAGTGAAGCCTGTGGCTCACCAGTGTCATTCAGACCAGGAGAGGTCTCCGGGACTGAGCCGGTTTTCTAGCGCTGTTTCCCCTTGTCCTGTGACCATGGTTCAGAAGCTTGGGACCCAACACCAAACTCTTCCAAAGCACTGGTGGGAGCTCTTGATAGAGAATCTTGCTACCTACTATAGCAAGGTGCCAATGAGGGAAGGAGGGATAGGACTTCTTTGAAAGAAGGAGATGTGCTCCTCTGGGGCCTGTCCTATTAATAAATGTGGTATGATACTTCTTCAGTCCACTACCAGGTCTTCAAGGGGCAGTAAACCGTTGTGCATAAAAGCAGAGCTGTTGAACCAGACTGCTTGGATGGCCACTTATCAACTGTATGACTTGAGTAAGTTGGTGAAATGCCCCTGCCTCAGTTTCCTAATCTACAAAGAGGGGACAATGGCATGGTGTTCCCCAAACAATCAGGCTTTTCCTGGGCACAAAGCTAGGCTGCATTTCCCAGCTTCCTCTTAGTTAGGGATGGCCTCATGCTTGAGCAAAAGCTAGTGAATGAATGCACAGACAGATAAACAGGTAATTAAAACATGAATGGAAGGGACTTGCACGTCTCTCTCAATTCTACATGCTAATTTCTTTCCCACCCACAAAATGTAGAGAGGAACAGTGACTTAGAAGCCACAGAGTGGAAGGAGCCTGGGTCCCTGAGTCACTGCCTGGAAGAGAGCCACCCATGAGCAGGAGCACCAGGCAAGGGTTAAGTGTGCAGGAGTAATGGACCTCTGTTTTCCACTCGTCCTATCTTTTGGGGTTGTTTGTTGCTGCATCATGTAAGTGAGATCACACCTACTAGGGCAGTTCTGGAGGTAAAATGAGTTGGTGTGTTCCAGTGTTTAGAGGAGCACCCTGGGAATAGTGTTAAACACTTAGGGAAAGCTTTGTAGTATTAGGAGTTGAGATGATGCCGGGGCCCTCAGTCCAAGCAAATAGACACTGTTGATGGGAACAAGTGTTAAACGTGGCCTCATTGCAGCTCACTTTTGTCCTTTGTGTTTTCCACAAATGTGTTTTTCTGTCCTTAGTCAATTCGGAATGATGCCAACAGCTCTAGGCACTAACTAATACGCTGTGCAGCACGCTGTTGCTGTTGGGGAGGAGGGTCCCCCAGTGGCCGTGGGAGCTCGCGGGGACCCCGCTATGGTCAGCTCTATGCCTCCCGCTGGCCGTACCTCCGTCAATCTTCCTCCCATCTTTGCCTCCCTGCTGCTGGATCTCGGGTGGAGAGTGGTGTCTGTGTCAGTAGGTGGGTGGGAACAGCCTGAATTGACGTGGGGACCCTCCAAGCCATCCTGTCCCCTCAAGTCCCCGCACACCTGTGTGTGTCCATGCTCACCCTTCGCCTTGCGCCCGTCTCGCCATAACCTCCTGCTCTCCTTTAATCCCCTGCTTTCACTGAGCTCTCCACTGTCTTGTCCTGGTCTCTGTCTCCTCGGCCTCCAGCACCTCTGAGTCACTTATAGCAGGACCTTCTCTTCCCTGGGCATTTCTAGCTGTGGAAATAGATTTAAGACATGTAAGGACTTCAGTGCACTTGTTCAATCTTAGAAATCAGTGTTCAAGTCTTGGTGTGGCGTGAAGGCCCGCAGTGGGTTCTCACGTCACCATAGGTGTAAAAGTTAGAACATCACAACGTGAGACATCGAAGAAGACCACGCGGGTCCTCAGCGGCCTGTTCCCGCCCTGGCCTGGCTTCCAGACAGCTGCACCACACTGGACTCTGCCGGTCCCTGCTGGGAGCCAGTGTGCCCACTCCTGCCAGGACCAGAGGGACGCTGCTTTGCTGGTGGCTGGGGACTCCGCAGGGCCCTGGAATGGAGGGATGCTTTGGTCTGCGACTCTGTCTGGTAGCATGATTGATTGCGTTTGGTGCTAAGATGTGCAGGGCCAGGTGAACACTCACACTGTGGGCTGGAAGGGGGCGACCCAGTGGTTGGGACACTGGGCAGTCCCCAGGGCCTTTCCAGGAACATCGCTAACACCAGGCCATGCAGGTACCACCTCGATTGCCCCCTTCCCCTGGCTTCAGGTTTCTGCCTCTGTGTGTCATAAATAAGACTCATTAACCTTTGTAATTTGGTATAGTTTGTGTGTGTCCCTTCCAAAACCAATGTGCTGAAGCTTCACGGCTGCTGTGACAGCGCTGAGACTTAGGCCTTTGAGAGGTGATCCGCTCCCTGGGGCTCCACCCTGGCCAATGGTGTGTGACCCTGACTAAAGAGGCTTTAGGCAGAGTTCTCTTACCCCTCCTTCCCTTTCCTCCTGAGGGGGAAGCCAGGCTCCATCTTGGAAGGAGAGAATGAACCTGCTGGGGCCTTGACCTTGGACTCTTAGTGCCCAGACCTGGGGAAATATATGCCTGTTCTTTCAGAATCACCCAGTCTCAGATGTTTTGTTATAGCAGTACCAACAGACTGAGACAGATACTGTTTTTAGGAAGAAATGAAAGAGGTCCCCTGTTCTCTCAGCCTGAGAACACTTGTGTCAGTGTTTCTGTCACTGGAATCCCCCTCCTCTGGGGGAGATTGGAGGCAGGGAACAGGGGTCTGCTCTGCTCCCCAGAGTTCCACACGGTGCCAGGCAGGGAGCAGGCCAAGGAGAGCTAGTGAGGGGCAGGTTAGGAGCCGAGACCTTCCTCATCTAGCTGCAGCTCACAGCACTGGGACTCCCAGCGCCCCTGGGAATGTTCAAAATGAAGCATCTGACAAAACAGAAATGTGATGACAGGAAGTCACAAATTGGAACTGATGGTGTACATTCAAATGGCAAAAGTAGCAGTCAGAAATCTTGGACTCTTCTTTTTTGGTATCTCCCATGTCTTTAGGCACTGTGAAGGCAAACCTGCAAGAAATTTCTTTTCTTATGGTGTTGGTCATATGTTGTGCTACTTGTGATCAAAACAGAAATATGGGATTGTTTTAGTTAAATAGTAATTATCACCTAAATCCATGTGGTATAACTAGAATGAATATGTTTGTAATTATTGTTCATTCTTTAATAAGCAAGCACGTCCTCCTACGTGCTCAGTAATCCCTGTTTTGGTTGCTGACATGGAAAAAAATTTTTCTATTTCCTCTCATGAGTTGTTTATTTTTTAAGGGGTGAGAGTGGAGGTGATGAATGAGGAGTGAATTCAAGATATTTAAAATGTCCTCAAAACTTAGAAAATAGGGATCATTGCTATTCTGTATGATGTGAAGGCCAGAATTGATCCTGTATTGTGGCAATGAGGACCAGGATCAATCGCAGGGGATTCTGTGTTCTGTGGGCGCCTATGGTGAGGGCGGTCATTGGTTGAATGCGTACCGTGTATCTTAGTGGCAGGTGTGATGACATTGAGATTTGGGCATTATTACCTTCATTTTACACAGGAGAACTATGGGTTTTGATCTATAATTTGCCCAAGACTTCACAGAGGCAGAGAGCAGAGTTGAAAGTGGAGCAAAGCCTTGTCAGATTCTAAAGCCAGTTTTCTTAGCTTTGATGGAAAGCACAAAATGTAGAGGCTGGCCTTCTAATGGCTTTTTTTTTGTCCCCTTGAAAATGATCTAGCTGATTATCTTTCTCTGCCCCTGTCATGCAGACTATCCAGCTAGCCTATCCTCTTTACTATTTTTCCCAAATTGTCATTTCCAACTTTCAAGAAATAACTCAAAATTGTCTTCTTTCATGAGCCTCTTTGAAGGTATGTCAGCAGCAGGTTATAGGCCCCTGTGCTGCCCTTTCTTCCTGCCTGGGGAGCACACAGCTACTGAGTGTCTAGTTTTCTTACAGGAGATGTGGCCCTGTGCTGAGCAGTAGCCAGTGAGGCTGGGCAGGGGTGGTGCCTGCACTTCCAAACCTGGACCATGACACGTTCCTAAGGGTGCTCTTTCTGCTCCGTTCTCTGCGGCAGGGATGAAGACTCTGAGGACCCAGAGGAAGCAAAGCTATCTGCAGAAAGGAGCCTGATTCCCCAGTGACTGCAAGGGACAGGGGGCATCTGGTCTACCTGTGCCGAGTTTTGAGTAATAAGAAATAAGACTTATAATTAATAAGAAAAAGACTTATGTTGAGATATTGGGGTTGTATACTAAAGAACTGGGCATATCTTGAGTGTTATGATTCTCTCTCTCTTTCTCTGTCTTTCTCTTTCTCTTTTCTATGCTGAGGATTGAACTCTGGGCTTTTTGCATGTGAGGCACACTGAGATAATCTCCAGCCCTGCATTTCCTTGTATTCTCTAATCATGCACAATAGATTGTTGTCTTAGTTCATTTTTGTTGCTATAATAAAATATCCAAGGCTGGTACTTTACAAAGAGGAAGAGTTTATTTAGCTCATGGTTTTGGGAGCTGAAAGCCCAAGATTCTGTGAGTCTGTCTGTTTGGCATCTGACAAGGGCCCCTGGAGCTGTGTCATAATATGGCAGAAAAGTGGAAATGGCCATGAGTGGAAGGGCCAAATACGTGCTCCACGCAGCCTAGCTTCCTAACAAGCTGTTCTGGTGGAAACCAACGCCCTCTGTGAGTGAGTGCAGCACCTCTCTCTTCTGAGGTCGGGCTCCTGACTGTCCGTATTCCTCATACCAGCCCCCACCTTTTAAAAGTTCCCCCCTTCCCCATGTGTCACACTGGCCCCACTTCTGGCCTGTAAACTTCTTGGGCTACAAACCACATCTGGACTGCAGCAGCTGGCAGATACGTTATTGATGTCAAGGATTTACTAAATATTGTCAGTGTGGCTGTGCATGGGATGGAGATGCGGCAGTTGGGAAGGGTGGGGGCGTGTGCCCGTCATGGTGACCCCTCGCACGTGGGCGAGCTTCCTTTCAGGTCCTGCTCTTGGTTTCTTCAAGGACTTCTCTTATCTTTCAGAAGTTCGATACCTTGATGGAAGCTAATGTCTCCCAGGGTTAAAAGGACTTTCTTGCACATTCTTCCATTCTCTTTGTGTGTCCTTGTTTATTTAGCCTTCCTCTGATCATGGATGATTTAAGTCATTTATTTTTCTTCGCAATTAAAAGAAACGCAATGACACCATGCTCATCCATATATTTTCATAAGAGAATAACTCTAAGCCAACCAAATTGTTTGTTTTTTAGAGGCATGTTTGACTTTCAGTTACTCTCCCAGGATGCTACAGGGAGAGGCAGAAGGTAGAGCCAGAGCTCCTTGACCACCTGGCTCAGGTGTGTGGTGAGTCACAGGTGGCACCCGAAGTCAGCAAGAGCCCCTACTGATTTCTGTAGTTTTAGCAGAGATCATGTTTCCTATTAATTAAACATTCTTGTAACAGGTCCTAGCCATGCAGAGAGAACTCTATTGGTGAATGTCCATATATAGGCAGCACAAAGTCTTTTGGATGACCCAGTAAAGCTATTTATTTTTGAAATATGTTAACCTGAGTCAATGTTCAAAAGTTAAATATAAATATAATACACATACATATTCAAATTGTCTTTGTAACTCTTGTTTGTAGTCACTCAGTTTATTTTCGAAGAGGCAGCCAATGATTTGTTTCTTGTGTATCTTTTGAAGTAATTTAGCTTATACACACAGTAAAGTGTGTTCCTACATGAATTGTAGCTTATCATAACCATTGTCCTGAACTGCCCTGTTTCCCAGAGCTGTTACACCTTGGCAGATGTTCTGTAGAAGGCACCCAGAGCCTTCCTTGTAGAAGCCAATTCCGTGATTTAATTGTCGTCTACTGCGTGGGTATAATGTAATTAATTAGCGATTCTCTATTGGTGATGCTTCCAAACAAACTTTGGTCTCTTCTGAAGTTACCAACAAGCTGTGGTGAGAAAGCTTGGCCGGGGGTGGATTTTGTGGTTGGGTAACTGCTTCTGCACAACAGATTGCCTGAAGCCGGGTTTCCCCCTCAGTGGGCATATCTGTTTGTTGCTGGTACATAACCAGCCATCTCAAAACTTGGTGGCTTTAAACAAAGAACATTTAGCATTTATTATCAAGTGAAGTCTACAGGGCCGTGAGGTGTCTCTAGAGATTGGTGAAAGCTTCACCGACAGCAGCTGGTGTTGGTCAGTATCTGCCACCTGCTGATGGGTGGGCATGGGTCTGGCTAGTCCAGGATGGTCTGGGATGGTCTCACACACTTGTCAGCATTTGGCTGGAAAGATACAGGCACCTGAGCTGGTACCTTACCTCTAGTGTGCCAGTGCACACAGAGAGGAGAATTAAGGGGCCAAAGGAGCATGGGAGGCTCTGGGGTCTCCCTCAACACTGGCACACCACTGCATTCTGCTAGCCAAAGACCTGCCATGTTCAAGGGCAGGTAAAATAGATTTCATCTCCTGATGGTGGTCGCACAGTAGGACTTCCATTGCAAACATGTAGCATTGCCTTGGGAGGCCCGGGGCCAGCAGGCTGGAGCACCAGAGGCCATCTTCTTAATGTGAAGCACATTTGACATTTTGAAAGACTTTTCAAGAGAGCCGTCTGTAAAATTTCCCAGTGCATGCTGCTGCCAGTAAAGTTTGGGGTGCCTTTTTCATGACTTACAGAACATATTAGCAAAGTTTTGGATTTTTGCCAATTTGATAAGTGGAATTATAATCTTGGTTTAACTTTAATTTTCGCTTCTATTATTTTTATGAAGTTAATTGGTATTTCCTTTTCTGTGGCTTGTCTGTTCAGACTCCTTTACTTCAACAGCTCTAGTGTACGGATGAAGGGGAGAGAAAAACAGGGGAGGGTATGGGAGATGAGACCAGGAAGCAGCCTGACGTCAGGTGATGGGTACCTGAAATTTTTATTTAAAGAAATCTGGACTTTATTCTACAGAGCCAAAAAGAAATACTAGGTTTTGAAGCCAGGAAAGTGCACCTGGAGCTGAGCTGTGTTCTAAGGGTGTAAAGAGGGTGGGCAGTGGAGGCTCAGAGAGGGGCTATCGCAGTGGCTGAGGGGAGGGGTCCTTGGCCTCTGCTGGTGCATCATGAGGTGCCAGGTGACAGCAAGCCCAGGATTGCCATTCATTCAGACAATGGAGATAGCAGAGTGAGCGGCTCTCTGGGGCAGATAGCGAGCTTGCTTTTGTTCATCTCATGGAATGGAATGTGCTCTGAGACACCTACGGGGAGATGTCTAGCAGGCTGGTTAATGTTTGAGTCTGCAGCTCAGGACCAAGGTCAGGACTGGAAATAAAAATTTGAGCATCATCCATATAAAGTCACTGAGAGAGAGTTCAGTGACTCAAGAGTCAGGACAGGGTCTCGCAAAAGACTTATTTTGAGGGATGAGTGTTCAAAAAGGAAACAGTAAAAAGCCTGAGAAATAGCAGTCATGATTGCCAAGGTTCTTGGCAGCTGTAAAATTCAGCAATCCTCTGGACAATAATAAATACATCAGTCTGTCCCACATGGGGTCTAACCCTGGGAAGCTTCGTCCCGACACTAGCGAGCACCCCTGGCTTCCTGCTTTTCTTGGTGGCCTAGCAGCAGCTGCTTTCATTCCACAGGCAACGTCTGAGGCATCTGTGGTGTCTGCAGTCTGTCTCGCTTGCCTACAATTTGATGAGGAAACAACTCAGGGTGTCAAATTGCAGCAAGTACAGTCCTGTTGCCGTGGGGATGATTGTCCTCCAGCCCCGAATTGTGGGTGAATTTGTCTTTCGATTTGCCATTATGTTTGGCTCACTGGGAACTCTGACAAAATGGTCTACAAGCTGAATTGGACCTCAGTGACTAGTCCGAATTTTGCATCTGCTCAGTAGGTTGAATTTAGAATGCTGAATCAACATACCATTCTTCCTAACCTTTGCAAAGATGTGGCACTCTGAGGCTTTTTAAAAATTTTGTTGATGGCAATAGAAACCTAATCAATAGATAGGATACAAGCCACTGTCTGCAAATGAATTTAGATGAACAAAACTGTTTTGATTTGGTAAGTGGCTCTAAGGTGGGTCATTTTCCATATACCAAAAGGAAACAACTTGATTAAATCAAATTGCTATTTAAAAAAAATCCACTCATTTATAACCTAATACCTATTAAGGAATTGGGTGTGTGTGAGGGGGTAAAGTGTTTAAAAAATATACTATGATGTTTTGAAATATATATTCAATGTAGAATGGCTAAATCTAGCTAATTAAAATTATTTCACGAGGTTTTTTTTTTTTTTATGGCAAGAACGTTTTTTAGGAGTACAATATATTGTTCCTAACTGCAGTCACCATGTTGTCCAATAGGTCTCTTGAACTTATTCCTCCTGCCTTCCTGGGAGTTGTTGACCAACATCCCTCCCTGTTTGAAGTATTTCTGAAACATTTAAAAAAATTTCCTCAACTAAAGTCTCCAAGACGATTGAATTTCAAGACTGAGCAGGTGCAGCAACCATGTACTCTTAGATAATTCTTAGGAAACCTGAAAGTAGAAGCTCTTCTGATAGAAAGCTCCTTGGCACCCTCTCTCAGGAACAGTTACGACTTGGACTTGAAAAGCAGATGGCTTGCAGATGGAGTATTTTCATCTTACTTCAGAAGCTCTGTTTAACATGGTGCAGGACTTCACAGGACGAGTCAGCTCCAAGTGGGCTCTTATGTCTGAGGAAGACAGGGGACAAAGTGTTATATAAGGAGGTTATATGAAGCCAAAAATCACGATGCGTCACTCAGGGCCAGACATCAGGTTCCAAAATCTCAGGCCAGAGTCAGATCCGCCTCATCAGGGATTCTCAAAGTTGGGTCTCTGGACAAGCTGCAGGTGTGTGACCTTGGAACATGCTAGAAATGTGATTTCTCAGTCTCCGCCCCAGTTTCTACAGACTCAGAAGCATTAACCAAGGAATCCAGTATGCTGTGTTTTAACAAGCCTGCCACATGATTCTGATGAAAATAGAATCTGAAACTCACCCTTGATCTAGATCACTCTATCTTCTCCTCTTGGAGCAGTTATATACTAATTTCTTTTGGTTTTAGGTCTATTACAATGTTATAGATTGCATATGTGTTCTCAGATAAATCTATGTTAACTGAACCTGGCATGGGTCACTATAGAAAAATCAGTTCTACCAAACCTAAAGTTTTTCCTTTTGACATTATTCAATAGGTGATGCTTTCAAACAAGACAAAATATTCTTGGCCGAGAAACTGTAGCACCAAAGTATAAAATGCAAAAATAAATACAATACTATACAATAAAATTCTTGAGTTAAGTAGCATTTCAATTTTTTTCTGCCCTTTCCCCTTAAGCAGAATGGTAGATAATATCCACCATAATTATGACTCACTCATGTATAGGATTGGATTCTTACTGAGCAAGACTGGAAGGATGTGGCCAGTCTTAAGTTCTCTTCTTGAGTTGAAGATCATTTTTCAGGTGTCTACAGAAGAGACCGATTTGGTGACCTATTCCCCTAAAACCTTAATCAGTAGTCATATACAGTTATGATACATTTCTTTTCAGGAGCATAGCTGTTAAGTATCTTTCTGGAAATATGTTGAATGGAATAGATTTTCAGTCTTGGCAACTTTTTTTTTTTTTTTTTTTTGGTACTGGGGATTGAATGTGGGGTACTTTACCATTGAGCCACAGACTCAGCCCTTTATTGATTTTTTAAATTTTGAGACAGGGTCTCACTAAATTGCTTAGGGACTTGCTAAATTGCTGAGGCTGGCCTTGAACTTGCAATCATCCTACCTCAGCCTCCCAAGAGGCTAGGATTACAGGCATGCACCACTGCACCCAGCAGTCTTGGCAACTTCTTATGTGTGTTTGTTGTTATGGTTTATTCTAATAAAATCAGGATATATGTGTAGATCCTTCAAAAAATCTTCTGGTAGGCCTAAAACTCACCTAACACCAGCATTAATTTTCTTCTTCTTTTTGTACTGGAAAATTTACTTAATTTTAAATTAAGCAAGAGAAACCCTAAAGTTCCACGCACCACTTTCTTATTACATGTCTCTGTATTTGAAGTCTGCCTAGTTTATAAATTCTGGGAATTCACTAATTGAACATATGCTTCTTTAAACTTTCATTAGGACCAAAAAGTGCCCTTAAACCTGTACTAGAGAGACTCATCCCCTTATTTTACCCCACATAAGTTTTCCTTGGGCAGAACCTGAAAGGGGTTAGCCCTGGACTAACTCTGGGTGGATGTACCATCAGCCCTAGTCTCTGCCCTCTGGAAAGGAGTAATCCTCATCCTCCTTTGTCCTGTAAAGAACCTCCAGCTACCCTACAGTGGTCATGAGGAGGCTGTGGAGGCACTTCTTGGCTACCCGTCCCCTGCATCATCAGCAGAGGTAATGGAAGCTGCTCACCTTTGGGCACAGAGATAAAAGTACTTTAGGTTTGATGGCTAAGGACAGTCATTTCCCCTTATCTGTGGTTTCAGTTACCCACAGTCAACTGTAGTCTAGAAGTACTAGCTGGAAAATTCCAGAAATCAACAAAAAGTCCTAAATAAATTTCATTACAACATTTTGCTGTGATTGTTCTATTATTAATTGCTATTAACTGATGACACACCTAATTAGTGAACTAAACTTCATCACAAGTATGTACAGGGCTTGTTACTACTCAACATCAGGCATCCACTGTGCCCCCCTGGATGGAGTGTTGACTGTATTGCTCCATCTAACATTGAATGGGGAATTGATGACCGTACACAGATTTCAAAGGGTCTTTGTACCTTGGTGACCTGCAAGAGCTACTTTACTTATCAAAATCATTCAAAACGCTCTTCCCAGAGAAGGGAGCTACAAGCCATAGGAGCTAAAGGGAGCCTAGAAACAAGCGATTCTATTCATTTCCTTTAATATTTGGATAAACAGAACATCTGGTTTAATTTTCTCCCTTAACATTTGACAAGACCTTGCCCCAAATAGCCTTGCTTCGTTAATTAATGTGAGATCCTAGGTTGGAATACTGTCTGATGAGACACAATCAGGCTGCGTAGCCTCTTTCCTTTGCTTGTTGCTCTGACATTGTATTTCACGTTCTCAGGCTCCAGCGTTCCTTGAAGCGGTGGAGCATCAGCAGCTGTGTGTTTCGGTGTTGGACTCCACTATCTTTTGATCATCCTCATCGCGCATGCTGACCCTAACGCCGTCAATACTCAGCCACATGATGCACATTCAGAGCAAGCCACCCAGGTCTGTGCAACAACGGTAGCAGGGTTTAGTTCAGACTTCTAGACAGGTCATTTGCTTATTGCCATTTGTAAGGTTTGAAACAGATGCTGAACTAGAAGAGGAGTCTGGTTGTTTACAATAAGTGTCATCAGTGGAGCACGATGCCCACAGAAGAAGCGGACATGCATGATGATCAACAGAGTTTTGGGGTGGGTCACTGCCCTCGGGCTCAGCTGGCACAAGCTCGATGGCCAGAGTAACTTTTCCCAGTCCAAACAAAAGCAATGCAAGGACCATTAACCTCCTGCCTGGAAAACCTCGGGCTTTTTTAGGAACTACAAGTTGGAACATGCTTCACATAATTTCAATTTAACAAATATGAAGCCTTCCCTGTATGCTTGGTGCCATGTGAAGCCCTGTGGGGGACAGAAATGACTGTGGCAATGTCCCCAGCCTCCATGTCTCCAGTTTACAGTGATGGGACTGAAACGGGAACACATGTTACTATGATACAAAGGAAGAATAAGGTCATTTTCTTTAAAGACTTTTTAAAGTTCAAAATATTGTAGTGCAAAAACTATTAATTTTAGAATCATATAAACACTGGTTCAGTTTCTGAACTTGCCAATTATGACCCTTAGGAACTTGAGTAAAGCTTTAACATTTCGTCTCATTTTTGCTTCCTTTACCAACTGCCATGGGCTTATTGCCCAGGAAACATCACATTCCATATGCAAAGTGCCTGTTATACTGCGTGGTACATCACGGATGTTGGGGAGTGGGAGGTAGGAGACCAGGTAGAGAGCAAGGGAGTCAGAAAGAGGCTTCGTCGTGGTCTGCTTGAAAGATGAAGGACGGCAGAAATAGTGCGAGAAGAGCCATAATGGCTGAGAGGAATCTGCCGAGCATGGTGTGTCTGGGGCACTGGATGTGGCAGGGAAGGTGTTGGAAGAGCCTTGAAAACAGAAAAGTAGAGCTTTAACTTATTAGACAAAGGGAGATTGTGCAGGAGAGGTAAAAAATAAATAAAGGCAAGGAAACAGGACGTTTCACCTGATGAAGAGGACAAGATGGCACTACCCAAGGACTCCACCCTGGCTCCTGTCAGCCAATTCAGTGAGTCTTGTGATAGAAGAGTCTAGCTCCTGATGTGCCTGCAGCTGGAACGGAGAAGGACTGCACATGTTGGTGCCTGCACATCCCCCTTCCTCTGCTAGAAGTGCCCTCTCCCTTGGGCAGAAATGGCCGTGGACTGGGTCATCTCCAGGACGGCAACCAATCATGTCCCTGGCATACAAGACCTGGTGCTGCGAGGATCGCCACTCCCCCAGTAGTGCCTTAATGCTGGACCTGCATCCCATCTGCGGCCAGCAGGCCTTGTGTGGTGCATGGGAGAGGTCACAGGAGGATGGGTGGAGCAAGAATGGGTTCCGTTTGGAGCATGTGGGTCATACAGTTTTAGACTTGAAATGCACTTGGTTGGTTATTGTAGCACAGGTTCAGAGAAGGGACACCAAGTGCCCGTGGACACACAACAGACAGATGACTGGAAGGTGGAGTGCTGGTCTACTGATTTCCTTGCCAAGGTTCTCATTGCATGTGGCCTTTCCTAGTAGAAACCCAACATGTGCACATGTTAATGTCTGGTTTGCTTTTGCTAACTTCATATTCATTTAACAAAACCCAGTTAAAATATTTCCTCCTTCGAGAATATTTCAGTGGCTTTTGCAGATGGAGTGAGCCACTTGGTCCTGTCTGTCATCCTAGGACTCTGAAGCTGCCTGGATGGTGACACTTCCAGCTTTCTTCCCATCTAGTCTAGTTTGTCATTTCCCTGTGACCTCGCTCAGAATAGATGCTTATTAAACAGGTGTTTGGTAAATGAAGAGTGAATGTGTGAATAAGTGAATGAATGAATGTAGCCCACATCATCACAGAAGTCTTTCCTTGGAATCTTAGATTAATCCTAATAATGTCTATAGAAATGGTTCTCCTGTGTAGCATGTGAAATGTATTAGCTTGAGCTCTACATCACAGGGTTGAGTTTTGAAGCTGAGCACCTTATGATATTTATGGTGCTGAGGAATTTGTGACATTTTTATTGTTCAAAGGTAATGTTCTATGCAGATTGAAGGGACTTTTTGACTTTGTAATATGTAATGCTGGAAAACATCTACCTGAACAGAGATGGATTTGAATAGGAACTTGGAATTAGTGAGTTTTTTAGAAAATAACTTTGTGGGAGAGCAACTATGAAATTATGCCACCCTTACCTTAGAGGCCATAAAACATAAACCGGCAGTAAAGGTCATGCAAATTTAGTTCAGAATATGGATTAGCAAAGTTAGTTATCATTTTGTGAAGTCAAACGAATGTATAAGCAGAGAGGAAACTGACCTGAACTAATTACCATGGTTTTGCTTTTTGAGATCATTATTTTAAAGTTTCTGCAACTGAAAGGCACTTTAAAATCAAAATCAAAAGACATGCAATACCCGGGGCACAATGGTGAATTTCACTGTAATTATCACTGAGTCCGCCCATGGCATTTACCCAGATGTAAAAGGAACCTGGTCATCTGACGATCACCTCAGTTGACTGATTGTCATTGGAAACACCACTTGCCATTGGATTTTAACTTAAATTATGATTCCAAGTTATTGGCTTACATGACTTTAAAAAGATATACTTTCATGTAGCGCTGAATTAACAGTTGTTGTACATTCAAAAAGAGCAAAAATGAAGACTTTTAGTATGTAATAAGCAAATGCCTCTTTGTAGAAAGAATGATTCCTTTCACAATTTATTATAGAGTGGCAATCAATTGATTTGTGAATTCTTCCTCCAAAAGGTAAGACATCCATAATTTAATAATTTTTAAAAAAATCTTAGATATGTGTGGGAAAGTTGTGCCTGTCACCACCAGGCCCTGCAGTGGAAGTCATAAGAAAAGGCTGAATTCTCCAGACTGGACAGTGGAATACTGGTGCAGCAGCAGAGGTAGATGTGACCACCTCAGGAGCAGGGAGAACTGTCACTCAGCAACACGTGGCAAACATTCCTTCAGGCTTTAAGCGAATCTGTTCAGTATCTGTGTAGCTCACCAAGTGGGGTAACTGCGACAGGCCAAAAAAGCCCTCAAATGTACCCAGGTGCTGATTCCTGGCATGTGTTCCCTTATGGGAAGGAGCCTTTGCTGATATCAAATGAAAAATCTCAAGGTGGGGGATTTTCCTGGAAGAACTTGAATTTTGCTTCTACCTTCTCTCTGAACAGAGAGATGATATTGGGTAATTAATGTGTTACAAGTGACCTCTGATTGATGCAGTTCTTTATAAAATACACTAAAGTATATCTTTTATCTTTCAATGGTCATGTCTCTACACTAATAGTTTTAAGTTGTGGAGGGCTGTCAGATTTTCTGGAATAGGAAGACATTAAAGCAGCTCTCCTTCACTTCAGGCCCAGGTGAGCACCTTCCGTGGGGCTTTTTTTAAAATCCCATCTTGTCTAAGCTTCCCTGTTGACATTCAAGGTCTCCAAACCTGAGTGCTCCCTTTTCTTGAGTTTATTCTCCACTATTGTTTGCTATACAGTTTGCACTTGGGACAGGTGCTATCAAGTTCTCACAAGCCAAACCCACACCTGTCCTCTCCTGGGTGTCCTGCCACGTCCATGGGGGACCACCCTCATTTTTTGTCTTCACTGACTTTCCCAAGGTCCTCGGCTCAGCGTCTGCCTCCCGCTCTCCCGGCTGCTGGAGTCTGGGCTCTCTCTTCTGGGAAGGCTTCATGAGTCTCCTGGCTTTGCCCTCAGTTCACTTCTGTCCTATGTGTGGTGCTCACTGGGGCTCCCCAGGTGGGCTTGCTTGCCCAACCTGGTCAGTCATAATTTCCTTACATGCAAAACAGCTGGCTCACCTGCCATAGATGAAAAAGAGAGAAGGCATGTGGAGGGCTGGCTGGCAGCATGGCTAGCGCCCTCCCTTCCTGTTCCACGGCTACTGCCCAGAGGTGGGCAGTATGTAACTTAATGAGTGGAATTTCATTAGCTGGTTTCTAGCGGGGAGACTAAGATATATCTTGTGAAAGAAAATGAGTAAAAACCAGAGCATTTGTTGCCATTGACATGAAGGAAGAAGTTTTGTTTTCTTTTTCATATCTGGTTCAGAATGTGGAGTGTCATTCTGCCAACTTACGGAGAGAAGATCTTTAGAAAAGATATGAACTGTTGCACATTTATATGGAAATATGAGTGAAACTATCCTAAGCTGCTTCATGAATGCTCTCAGAAGGGCAGGGAAAACTCGTGAGCTAACTAACCATATCCACTTGACACAAATTAGGTCCCCATTTGGGAACCACAGGGAATAAAAGGAAGTGGAAATGGAGAGCCAAGCAGGTGACATGACTAGGATGGTTCCATGGCCGGGGCTCCCAGCTTCTGAGACTCCTTTTCCCTTTCACATGAAGGTCCAGGCAGACACACACAGACAGATGTACATGAATACAGACAAAACAGAATACAGAAAACCACATAGATACACCCACAGAGACCCGCACAGAGCTGCCCCGCCCCCGCGCCCTGTGCAGTGCAGGGACATGTTGTGACCACCAGGTGTCACTGTGTGAACCATGCTGGAGATCTGGGGTGCTGTCCGTAGTTGTCAATGTACCACCTTCTGGATGACCTTTAATGAAAACAGACCTTCCAAAGGAGCTTGACAGCAAATGTTATTAGTAACAGAAAATACATCATAAGACTCACTATAGAATTGCGCCGATTAGTTTCTCTTATCTGAGACGGTCGCAGTAAAAACACCTAAAGAAAAATCAAAAATTGCCCACTTTATTGGGCACCTATGAATTGATGGGAAAGGGCAATTTGAAATGGCACCGAGTCTTTCTATGCATAAGCGTTTCTGTTGGGGGGTATTTAACTAGCCAATAAAGGCTTCTCATTCAAACGCAGGTGCGGATGACACCTAATTCCTCAGGTCAGATGCTGTATGCCAGAAATCAGACAGATTCCACTGTAGCATTATATTCAGATGCACCTCTGTGTTTCCATGTACAGCTAGAACAATGATGTCATCCTCTCTTGTGGAACTAGCAGACTTAATGAGCCGTAAGTATGCATTTTCATGGCAACAGGTCCTTCCACAAAGGCAACCCGCACATTCAGAAATCAAAAGCAGTTTGGCAATATAATCTGCAGTGTCACGGGCTGCGTGCCTGTGGACACCACTGAGTCTAGACTGCAGGCGTTCTGTGAGGGCTGAGTACTTCAAGGAGTCCCATTTTTGCAAAAGCAGCAGCTTCACCATTATTAAGTTTCTATGGTACATCGCATGGTGGAGACTTGCATGGCTGAAGAGAGCACGGAGGGTGTCTGCTGCCTTTTGGAGTCAGGTTAGACTATCAGACCTCTAGTTCCATCATGACTTGGCAAAGGGGATTCATGGGTGCAAGCTAATGAAACAGCTTTGCCTAATTTAAGCAGAAAAATGAGTTACTGAGATGATACAGGGAAGGTCAGAGGTCAGGGCTCTGAGGCTGAGCTGAGGCTAATGGCAGCCTGGCATGGGGCTTGCAGCTCCCTTCCCGAGAACACTGTGGTGCGTCCCTGTCCCTGAGGCCCTTGGGGGCCAGGGTGACCGTGGGCAATGGAACCCTTGAGATTGCCCCTGGAGTCACCTTGGCCAGTCGTCTGCTGTGCAGTTCACCAGTCCTCCTCCAGAACCAGAGCCCCGGGGTGGCGTCCCCCTGGCCGAGGTGAGAGTGTGCCTTTGCGTCCAGTCAGAGGGCAGCCTCTGGACCTCAGTTTCCAGATGAGAGGCTGGTCAGGCTCCACCAGGGGAAGGTGCCAAAGCTGGGGGAGGGCCAGGGCATGGTCAGCTACGAAGGCACAGGTGTCCACTGTAGAGTGAGGGGCTCAGACACGAATTTGAGAGCCATCATGGGCAGACTTGGTGAGGTTGGGGCTGAGGCGTGTGCAGGGTGGCCGCTCAGACGTTTTTCACAAGTGTCCATTTTCAGGGGCATGTCCAGGTGCTAAGCCGGGCCACCACCATGTGGATGTGCTTGTTGCTACCCTCTCTCCTGCACAGTGGTATGCTCTGACCTCCCCGGCCGCCTCCCCCGGCCGCGCTCAGGTCCCTGACAGCACCCCTCCCACGCACACTGTGCAGGGTTCCTGGAGCTCCTGCGCCCCGCCTTCACCAGCTCCGGGAGGCTGCCTTTCAGTGGGTGCCTCCTCAGAACTACCTGGGTGCTCTCTGCCCAAGTCAGAGTCTCGGGGCTGAACCGGGGCTGCAGACCTGTACAAAGCGCCCAAGCCACTTACTGAGCTAGCGCTGCAGTGGAGACAGCTTGGTGGCCGCTGTGGTGATAAGCGGTGGCCCAGGGCGCCCGGGGCCTTTCGCCACGTGGACACAGCACTCGCCCTCTCATTCCCACCAGAGAGCCCTGGCCGACGTGTTTCTCTGTCCAAAGCCTCCCCCGCCCCTTGGTTCTCTGAGAAAGCACAGCCTCCTTTCCGAGTCCTCCCCAGCGGTCCCAGCCCGTGTTGGTCCCTTCTTGGGGCTGGCAACATGCTCACCCCATTTCGCCGTCAACCCCTCATTTCACTGGAATGCACTCCATGTGCCCCGGACTTTGGTTAAATGTGGGTGCGTGCACGTGCCTGTGTCCAGGGAAGCCCGGCGAGGCTCTTGGCCTCGGGAAGGCTGTGTCCTCCTTTGTGCTTTCATACCTCAGCAATGACACGCTAAGGTCTTTGAGGTCACAGCTGTGTTTTCTAAATCGTGGGGACTTCTCGGTGCCCAGTAGGTAGGTTGGCCCACGGCTCAGCCCAGTACCTGTGTGATGAATTTTGAGCCATTTATGGGTATGATGTGCCTTAAGATGAGGCCTTCTCAGCAGAGTAGCTTTCCTTAGATGCTTAACGGACCGTGACACTGGACACAAGGAGTTTGATTCTTTGTCAAAGCTGGCACAGGGGGTGAAAGCCAAGGGGGTGCAGGGCTGTCAGGGAGAAGGTTGGGTGAATGTCACTGCTGACGATCACAGTCTCACGAGTCCCTTCCCATGCCTGGCCCTGCGAGGTGCTTGGCATGGAGTCTGTGTGAGTCCTGGGAAGTGCCAGAGGCAGGAGCAGGGCTCCCCAGTCATGGCTGCACATGTAGCGCAGAGCTGAGCTTCGACTTCGAGCTCCACGTCACCTCTGTGTACAGGAGTGACTTGAATCAGCTGCTCCAGTGGAAGGAGGAGAGAAGCCAGACTCCAGTGTGGTGTGGCAGCGTGGGGAAGGACTGGTGAGGACCCTGCTTGGGCAGAGTGACAGCAGAGGCTGGAGGATGGATGTGGCAGGGGAGGGAGTGCGGGAGCTGGCCAGGAGCCAGCCTCTGATTATGAGAAGGTTGTTTATGGGCAGGGAGTGATTTGTAAAAGCATCCTGCTGTTCCTTGTCACCCTCCCTCCCTGCTGGTGGGAGACTTGGGACAGACACCTGCTCTCTTATTGACTCCCATAGTCAGGCTCATCAGCAGAGGAGCCTGTGGAGACAGCAAATGGGATTCGGGACCAGACTCCTGGGAGGCCGCAGCTCCAGGGAGCTGTGGAGGGTGGTCGGGAAGCAGATGGGCTTCCAGGGAGGGAAGCGGGGCAGGCCCAGCCGCAGCTGGCCTCTTCCTCTCTTGGGGACCTGCAGTGGTGATTCCTTTCTGTGCTCGTGTCCAGATAATAATTCCCACTTCTTAATAGTTTCCCTCTGGGCATCGATATCTCAAATGCAATAAAATTCTGCTGGCTGGCAGATGATGTGTTAGTCAGATGTGAAGTAATCTTACCAGACCCCTGTGTGGTTGACACAGGGCTCTGGCTGTGACCAAATGCAGAGCTGGGCCAGGAAAGACACGGGAACAGCTCTCAGCACCGGTCTGAGGACCGAGGGGGCCTGAGTGGAGGAGGACGACCAGCTCCACCCTTGCCTGCTCTCGCCACAGATCAGGCGGCTTGTTGCCGGGAGGCAGGCCCCTCTCTGACTGTGGATGCAGATCTGTGTGCAAGGCTGACTGTGGCTTCCGGGCTTGCTGGTGGGAAGAGCCTGGACCTGGGGTCCAGAGCTGCGTCCCTGTCTGGGCTCTACGGCATCTAGCTGTGTCACCCTGTGCAGGCCTCCTAACTTCTTGGGAGCCAAGTTTTCCTCTGTGGAATCAGTTTCCTCTGCAGAATCACAGCTAAGTGCCTTTTCCTCTCCAAAGTCCTGTGTGAATTCCTCTGCTTTTGCTCCTTGGTAGGGATAAATCTGATAGTGAAAGGGGTCTCAGTTCCTGAGCCAGGATCTGATCTCCACCAGGGTTTGGTCATTAGGCCTTTCCATTAAGCTCTAGTGAAAAGACCAGGCACAACTGCCCGCTCTGCCTTTCACTAGTTGTGTGGTTTTGTGCGAATAGCTTAACCCCTGAGAACTAGGACTAGAGATTGTCCTTCCCTCTTCCTCTAAAGGTCTTTAAGCTGAGACAGGTGGTGCTCTGAGGGAGAGATGGGCGTGTGGATCTGGCTCTTCCCTTCCTCACAGGCAGCTGGGGCTCGGACGCAGGTGGCAGAGCTGATGCTGTGCTCCCCCCCTCTGCTTCTCCCGGGAGCACTGCTTGGACAGAAGTCCTACTGGCTTGTGTGGCCTGTGGACCTGTTCCCATCACGACTTCCTGGGAACCTCCCTTGTGCCAGGCACATACTTCGATCATCATCGCTTAGCAAAGCCTGGATGTAGGTGACATAATCTTTATTTGTAGAGATGTGGACCCATGTCTTAGAGAACTTGTGACTTTTTTCAGACCCTAAAACTCTTAAATGACAAATTATGCCTAAATTTGGAGAAGATCCACAAGAAAATGTTGTGTACACACATTAAGAGCTGACTTGGGACCCAGAGCTTGAAATTACTCATTCATGGGTAAAGTTCCTTAAATCTGAAATCTTCCCATTATGGCTGTGCAGAAGGGCTTAAAGTCCACCAAAATATTCTCAAATTCTTCCACACGTGTTCACACACATGTGCATACATGCATCATGCAAAAGCTTGTATAATATGTGTTATCACATGTATAATATGCTATGGAACTTGAATCACCAATGAGCTGAAGCATTGACCCATGTTTCTCTTTGTGCTTTCACCATGTAACATAATAAAAAAAGGTCAAACACATTGAACAGAAAATAAATCCAGGCTTGGGGTAAACAAGGCTTGGGAAGGAATGAAATGAAGGCAGTTTTAATTCACTGTCCGTAGCAGCTTCTTTACCAGCATTTAAAGCCAATTAGCAAGTATGGAGAAAAGAGTCTAAACATGAGGGACTTCTCCATAAACAAAAACTCACTCATCCAGGAAGCCAAGGGCTCACGGCTAGTGCCCACTGTGGCTGCATCGGGCTGTCCCCAGCTGTACTCTGAGATGAGTCTCCATGGCAGTGGAAACATTGAAACCATATCATAATGGCCCACATGGTGGAGCCTTTCCATGCAGTGTCTCCTGGCACACCCGCCATACCCCTGGCAGAGGAAGGGTGCCTGTGCTGGGAGGTCCAGGTGGGACGACTCACCCAAGGCCACGGCCACGGGGAAGCCCTGCTCCTGCCGGGGCCACCTCCTTCCTCTCCTGCTTTCCCTCCTGAAACCCATGAGGTTATCAATGCAATAGGAAGGATCTGTGGAAGCTCAAAGCTGAGACCGACTCAGAACAGTGGAGGGCAGGTCTGTTCACATAACTGGGCCCTTGAATGGAACCCTCCTCTCCCACAGCCTCTCTCTCACACACGCTCCACTCAAGGACGTTAACTCACAATTAAAATGAGCTCTGGATGGTAGCTATTTAATAAAGCTCATCGCCATGAGCCACTGGTTTATGACAGGAAGTGATTTCATTCTACTAATGTGTATAGAACTCTAACAATACAGCTGGGACTTTAACTCAAATGTAAAAAATAATTGAAGAGAAGCTGGTAACTTGATAAAGAAGGGGAGATAAGCAGCTCACAGAAGATGATTTGAGAAAAACAAGAGGCACCATCTGAAAAGGAAGGTTGCCATGGCAACTTCAGAACTCACCTTTCCCCCACAATGGCAGTCAAGGTCGGAAAGGGCCCCAGTCCTGGTTGGTACCACTGGAATTGATGAAGTCAGGTCTTCTGTGAAATTCTCTCCCAATGCACTGTCTGGGTTTTGCAGATTTCTTCAAGCTAAACTTGCCTGTTTTTAATCTTCTGTACCTCTGGGGATCCTTTTCAATCTCCCTTCAATCCTGTACTGCCCATCATCCCACCCCATCTTTGGGGGGAATTTTATTCTTTTGCTCTTAAATTGAATGGAGTCTCATTATACCTGGACTCAGGAATCTGCAAGTAATAGATGCTTTTTAAAATGGTGACAAAAAAACCTAAACCCAAAGAGCTGTAGATTTATTCAGAGGCACCCCAGAGACATTGTTCAGAAGTGGAAAGCCACAATAGTCTCTTTGCACAGAAGTGTCCTCGTGTTGGAGAACAGTGGGGTGAGATGAACTCTCCAGGGCTCTTGAAGCCACAAGGGGATGAGATTACATCTCACTTCAACTGGATTATTAAGAGTTTTATTTGTCATCAGCAAGAGCTTGACTTGGAGGAACAACACCTTATGTAATTGAAATTGCTGGGGAAACTTAGGAAGAATATAATTACCATGCTCAGTAATTAGCTCTGTTGGCATCAAGGGTCCTGGATCACAAGTGAAGCATTGAGATGAATCAGGAGCCCTGATTTTCTGCTCTGGCCTTCTCCCTAATTTCCTAGTCACCTTGGGGGAATAATCATTGTTTTAGTCAGCTTTCTGTTACTGTGACCAAAAGATCTGACGAGACAACTTAGGGGAGGAAAAGTTTATATTGGCTCATGGTTTCAGAGGGTCAGTCCGTGGTTGGCTGACTCCATTGCTCTGGGCCTGAGGTGAGGCAGAACGTCATGGTGGAAGGGTGTGGCAGAAGAAAGCAGCTCAGAATGCAGCAAAAAGGAAGCAGAGACGGCTCTGTCTCTGTTTGTGGGGACAAAACGTAAACCCCAAAGGCACACTCCCAGTGACATACCTCCTCCAGTCAGTCCACCCAGTACAGTAGCTCTTTTAAATTATTAACCCATCAAGTCGATCAATCCACTGGTTAGGTTGCAGGCCTCGTGATCTAATCCTGTCACCTCTGAACATTCCCGTGGCATCTCACACGTGAGCTTTCTGAGGATGCCTCAGATCTAAACCACAGCAACCTCCATTTCTCCTCCCTCCCCTGTTTTTCTTTTTGCCTTTTTGCTTATACAATACAGCAATATGTTTTGGAAATGGAAGATCTTTGAAGGAGAGCACTCTTATTTATTCCTATAAAGAACCAAGCAAACCACTGTTTCTTTTTTTGTGGGGATTTAAATTTTTTCCACATTTTTATTGGTGCATTATAGTTGTACATAATGGTGAGATTTTTACATATTTGTACCTGCACAAAATGTAACAATTTCATTTGGTCAATATCATTCCCCAGTATTTCCCCTTTCTCAACCTACTCTTTCTTAGGCATTTGTGTTTTTGTCTGTACAGGATGATATTTTGGAGGGTGGGTGGAAGGACGATCTAGGTTTTGCATGTCACCATATCCCTTGGTCTACTTATTCTCTCTTCCCTTTACTTGATTATTTTCCTCTGGATTTCTGATATTGTGCTTGTCATTTTCTAATTATGCTATACCCTACTTGCAATTCATGCCCTTTTTCTACCTTTCTCCAAGCTACACATGCAGCTATGCCAGCTCCTACCCACTCTGGCAGCGTGTGGTGTAGATTTACTCTCAAGACCATTTAAGGTGTCTGGCATACATTGTGACTTGAAAATAAACTTGATGAGGATTTAATGTGAGCTTGTTTATTTACCAAATGAGACTTTTCAAAGTTGTCATAAAAAATGACTGCAGGATGGAACATTGGAGCAAACCAATGTGACTACTGTCACCTTACGCATGTGCAGAGCCAGCGGGCACTTGTGCTCCTGCAGTTCCTCTAGCATCATGGCACAGCCGCCTCCTATTATCTGGAGATAGCTCATGGCCTCTAGATGCCCTGAGCTGTTCAAGAATAATTATATCAGGAGTTAAACAGGAAAGGCAGATGCCATTCAAGAAAATTGCAACTTGGGAGAGAAAGTAGTAGGGTAGAGAGAGTTGGACATCAACTCTGTTGCAATCCACAATCCCGAGAATTTCTAAGTGATGAAATGAGCTGGGAGAGAGGACTCAGTGGGAGGCTGGTCAGTGTGAGTAGGCCATCTGCCTTGCTAATTCACCCTTCCTCAAGTTAGTCCTGCCCCTACAGAGACTGGGAAATGGGACCCACCTTTCTGGATGACTACATTTCAAAGGATGGCTCTAAGTTCCTGAGAAAAACAGCTCTGGTTTGTAAACCTGGCAAGAGGCTGGGGGGAGATTTGCATCTCAAAGGGGCAGAGAAAGAGCTTACAATGGCAAGCTTTCTAAAGTAAATGCTGTGAGGAAAGGGAGGTCAGGAAGAAGCCTGTGTGTGAAGTTGGGTACAGCTGGGGGCACTCTTCAGGCTGTTTTGTTCAAGCTTGACAGTTCATATGAAAATGTGATGTGTGGAAATAGGAAATTTACTGCAGAATTTATGTGGCTTTATCATTGGTCCCTGGCACAAAATAAAGGATGAACTAATCCTTGGATAAGAAAAATGACAGGCTGAAAGCCCAAAGGCAACTGTGACTAACCTAGCATCCCTTGGTAGTGGGTATTTTATCATGGCGTTTTCACATTGCAAAACTTGATTTGTCTGATTTGGTAATTTCGTCTGTGCCTTTGTTCCTCTTCATTCTCCAAGTCTTTTTTATTTTTTATTCATCAATTTATTTATTTTTATTTTTTTAAAACAAAAGAATGCATTTCAAGCCATAGTTCACATATGGAGCACAATTTTCCATTTCTCTGGTTGTAAACAAGATAGGGTCACACCATTCATGTTGTAACTGAAAGCTGGGTCTTTGTCCCCAATGCCAATCAATGCCAATTTAATAATGAGGACAAGGTTTTGAGAAAAAGGAAAAAGAAGGTTTATTGCTTTGCTAGAAAGGAGAAACATAGGGGACTCGTGTCCCAAAGGCTGTGAGTCTCCCTATGAGCAGGGACAGAGGGCTTTTAAAGGGTTACATTCTAGGTGTGCTCTGATAGGTGGTTCCAGAGCACCCTGATGGCTCTTTAGGATTCACCTGTTAATTTAGCAGATATTTGCTTCCCAGATCCTCAGCAGGCATCTCCTTCCTGTAGTGGTGTGTTCAAGGGCAGTTAACTAAGGGAAGAGAAGATAAACCTTAAAGCAAGGAGGGCTATATTCAGAAGGGAAAGGGATCACTGTTACAATGTCTTCATCCATGTACCTAGGAAAGTGATTTCCATTTCATCCTATCATCTTTGCTACCCCCATGTCCCTCCCTTCTCCTACCTCCCCTTTGCCCTATCCAAAATTCCTACATTTCTAAGTCTTTATTTGAGGTGGAGGCTTTATGGCATTGCAGGAAGCTCCAGAACTTGGTTCAGAGACTGGTTTTTTGACTTTTTCTTAAGTTGGCCAAACTCAGAGCCTGTTATGCAAATGACAGAGCAAAAGGCTTGTATTGCTGTCAGGCAGATTGTTGTAGACACTCAGTAATTGATGGTCATGAGTAGGAAATGTTCTTTGTGAAACACGGGGAATGTTATGAAAAAAAATTAGGGTCCTCCTGTAGGTCCCTTAATTTCTTGAGAGGCTATAGCACAGTTGGCCCCTTTGTGTCTGGGGGTTCTGCAGCAGAGGATTCAATAAACTTTGCATCAAAAAAGTCTGAATATTACAGACTTTTCCCTTGACATTATTCCTAAGCAATATAGCTACTGTTTCCACACACTTCTGTTATCTTAGGAATTATAAGTGATCTAGACTTTATTTAAGTGTATAGGAGGGTTCTTGAGAGGACAGGACCAATGCCATCTTGAGATTGTTGACCTTTGTCCCCAAATCAGCAGCACCCACCCAGTTCCTGAAAAGTTGCAACACCCTTAAAGGCATCATGCCCAGGTGCCAGTAAGTTGTTTAGCAATTTGGGCCAACCAATCAGGAAACTAGATATCAGGCCCACTTCAGCCAAACCTATCAGCCTAAAGGTCAACTGACCTCACACTGATCACATTCACCTTTACCCAATCCTAGAATGACAAGACTGCTGTCACCCTGCGTGTGCTTTCCCTTACCCAATCTGCAATGCCAAGGCATGTACTCCCCTGCTTGCATGTGAAACCCATAAAAATCCGTGTTCTCCTAGACTTGGAGCCACACCTCCCTACCTGCTGCATTGGGGAAGGTGTGCGGTCCCTGCTTGAGCTTGTAATAAAGATCTCTTTTGTGATTGCATCGGAATTGGACTCCTGGTGGTCTCTGGTGGTCTCGTGAGCTTGGGCATTACATTCTCATAGGTTACACCACTTTATATAAGGTACAGGTAATGGTTTTGACATGAAGTATTCTCCAACTATTCAAATCTTGAAGGCTTACTCCCCAATGCAGCAACATTCGAAAGTGGGGCCTTAGGGAGATCATGGAACCATGAGGGCTCTGACTTTACCAATGGGTTTAATTGATTAGTGGATTGGTAATTTGATGGCATTATTTGAAGCTGGTAGAAACTATAGGAGGTGGGGGGCCCAGTTGGAGGAAGTAGGTCACCGGGGGCATGCCCTAGAATGTATCTTGTCCTCTGTCTTCCCCATTTCCCTATTTCTTGACTGCCACGAGACTTGTAGCTTTGCTCCATAATGGTCCTTTGCATGATATTTCTGCCTTGAAATCAGCCAACCATAGATGGAAACCTATGAGACTGTGAGCCACAATAAATCTTTCCTCCTCTAAATTCTTTTTCTTAGATCACAACAATGCAGATCTAACACAGGATATGTGCATCCATAGATTTTGATATCTACAGGGGGTCCTGAAATCAATTCTCAATGGATGCTGAGGGGCAAATGTACATAAAAATCAAGTGTTACTTGGCATTCAGGGATGTGGGATGCTATTTGAAGAACACTTCTAAATACCTGTTTTACTGATCTAATGTTCTTAAAGGGATGACTCAAGAGAAACATTAGCTTATATTGTGTTATACAAATTTACACATCTGTTTATAACTCCTGGATTTTATTTAGAAAAATTAAATATGTCAAATAATAAACACTTTATTTCAATCTGTTCTTACTCAAATCTACTAATCCTAAAATGTTCAAGTTGTCAAATGGCTAAATACTAATAAGCATCATTTTATCCCTGAAAGCCAGGGACAAGATGTAGTCCCTCAAGGTATGCTCCCAGCCCTCCAGTCATGCTTACCTGCAAACAGCTACCTGGTATCTTATTCAAATTATTAATCCATCAAATGGATTATTCCACCAATTAAATTATATGTCTTATGGTCTAATCATTTCACCTCTGAACATCCCTGCATTGCCTAATACATGAGCTTTTTGGAGGACATTAAAAATCCAAACCATAACATGGTGGAAAGTTTCCTGTCTCTGGGCATGAAAGCTAAGACCCACTCTGCAATTTTTTTCTTTCCAGGAACAAAGAAAGAGGTGAAGCATAGCAAAGACCAATTAGGTACTAAACGCCTGCTGGGACTGGACACCCATGCTCTCCTTCATGGAAGGACATGCCAACCAGTCCTACAGCTGGGCTTGACAAAGAGTCCCTGGATATCAGACCTGTTCTTTGACATCTTAGAATAAAGCTCCCATTCTTTACTTACAATTCTAATTTTTAAATTTTCTTCTTTTTTTAACTAAAACTTTTGTTTTGGAGCAAAATTTCTACCTGAATCAAAATTTCTAGATAATATAGGTAGTTGGGCACAGATGTACACCTGTAATCCAAGCAGCTTGGGAAGCCAAGGCTGGAGGATCGTGAGTTCAAAGCCAGCCTCAGCAATGGCGAGGCGCTAAGCAACTCAGTGAGACCCTGTCTCTACATAAAACACAAAATAGGGCTGGGGATGTGGCTCAGTGGCTGAATGCCCCTGAGTTCAATCTCTGGTAGCCCCTGCCCCCCAAAAAAGATAAACAGATAGTTCCCATGCATAACCCACCCAGTCCCCTTTACATTAACATCCAATAGTCCCATGGTACAACACTAGCAGCTCACACTGATGTCCTCTTGCTCTTCCAGGACCTTCTCCAGAAGAATACATTGCATGTAGTGGTTGTGTTTCCTTAGTTCTGTCCAATCTACAGCAGAGTTTCAGCCTTTCCCCATTATCCATGGCCTGGTTCATCTTGGGGAACACTGGCCAGGTATTCTGCAGAATGCTCCCCAATTTATGCTTCTCTGATGTTTCCATCAAGATTGAACAGGGGTCATGGGAACCTATGCCCCAACTCCTCATCTACATCAAGGACCTAAATGTGTCTGCATCTAAAGAGAATTTTGGAGAGGAAACTGGTGAGTGGCTTATTTGGAGGAGGGTGCTATGTGCTGTGAGATCCAGCTGTTTGTGTGGGGAAGGGTTGGTATGTGCTGTCCTCCCACCCAAGACTTGAGTTGGGGCTCCAGAGGGCAGTCAGAGAGTTCTGGCATGCACTTCAGATGGAAGAGCTCTAGGAAAAGATGGCAGATTTCTCTCTTGGTTTGGGCAGAGCAGAGCCAATGGCCTCCCTCTGCAGACATCCTGGGCAGACGAGATGAGAGCCTTCCGTAGACCTCATGCCAATCACGTGGCAGCCCTGGATGATCTCTGCCCTAGGACCACCAGCAGGCATGGAGCCCTCAGTGGCAAGGGATGGAGGCTCCTGGTGGCAGGTCCAGACATGACCTAAGAGAGAGGCAATGGGCTCCAAGTACACAACTCAGAAATTGTGTAAGATTTCATTAGTGTAGATTTTTCCATTTTGTTTTTTGAAATACCAAGATCTTCACCCAACAGCAAATGTTACATTACATATTTATGTAACCATGCTATTTATCATCTAAAAATGGAATATTTTATCATTCTACATAAGCTAAAATATTTGTTCACACACAAACCTTATCCTTTTGGGGTGATTTATCTTTTAAATGTGACTAGGAATTTACAATTGATGTCTAGTAGGCTGACTTGATCCATAGAGGTATGTTTTTTTTTGTTGTTTTTTGTTTTTTTTCTGTATATCAGGATTTTTTTTTTCCTTCTTAAAAATTTGTGTCTGAGTTCCTTCATGGGAGGAATGCATTGTCCTGTCTGCGGTCATCCCTGAAACCCCTAGCCTTGCAGGTAGCCTGACTCCTGCTGTGTCCCTCAGACCTGTCAGCACAGTAAATGCCTGAGATCTCAGCTGATAGAGCTGTTGATTTTGCCTCACAGATTGAGGTTCAGTCCACAAGCAACTGGCCCATTGCTTTGGGCAAGTTTTCCTGGAGGAGGAGGAGGATGGAGTGAAGCCACTCACTGCATAGCTGGCAAGTGGGAAGAGGATGAAGAGACAGACATTCCACAATTCCCCCAGAGAGTGGCGACCACCTCCAAAGTCTCCACCTCCTCCTGGTAGCCCCACAACGGGGACCATGCTTACTATGTGGCAGGGCAGATCCAAAGGCCTCACTGCTATGTGGCAACAGCCCTTGCTCTGCCAGCATCCTGGGGGGGGCAAGATGAGAGAGCCTTCTGGAGACTACATGCTAGTCACAGTCCTGGGTGCTCTGCGGTCATCCTAGACCCAGTTGGTTGCTATGCATTAGCTTCACTTGCTTGACCCTTGTGTGCACATGGGACCTCAACTCCTGCCGTAGTCCTACGATCCGCCCAGGTTTTATGTATGTTTTAGCAGTCTAAACTTTTGTACAGTTAAATGATCTATGGATTGAATCATACCCAGGATTTCCCCTCTCAGACCTCTATGAAGTGCATTAAAGGTGATGATCAATAGTATTTTCCAGATACAAGAAATGTGGGGCTTGCTGTCCAGTGAACTGGCGGCCAGATCTTACTCGTTATCCCCAGGCAGAGTTGTGGGGAGGGAGAGAACTCTTCCAGTATATCACACCCCTTTCCAGGAGAATCACTTGGAGGACTCCTTGGCTCTTTTCTCTTTTTAAATCCTTTTATTATTTATTTAAAGAACACGATTAATTAGGTGCCCGAGCACGTGGGCCTGGGCAGAGCCTGCTTTCACTCCAGCAATTTCTACTGGGCTTTGTCCCTATTTGACTTCCTGTGTTCCAGGGTGATGACCAGTTTCACCCCAGTGCCTTTTAGTCACGGGAAGCAGGTGTGTGCCATTCAGTGCTTGCGAGGCGATTCTCACTTCACCTCGTGTGAGGAGTCTTGCTCACGATCCTCGATGCTCGCAGACCGGGGAGCCCCGGACTCTCTCTGTCCCCTTCCATCCTGGTGAGGTGGTCCCCACTGTGTTTTGCAAGGAGCCAGGCACGACGCCTCTCCCCCTCTGTTTGGATCACTTTTTGGTGGGAGCTGAACTCTGTGGAGGGGCGTGGCCCCCTCCAGGTTGGCAGCACTGCTGGGCTTCCATTCCATTATTGGAAATCAGAGCCCAGAGAGTTTGCTGAGGACCAGGGGCTCACACAACTCCAGCCACGTTCTTGACTCACGCCGACATTTTTGACTGACTGATGCTCGGGACAGTTCTTTGAAGACACTCCAAGTGTGATCATGTCCTGCTGCCTGGCCGGGCCCCCATGGTTTGCTGGTGTTGGCAGTGTCTGTGTGTTGCTGAGATTGGGCACGTTATCCCCATGGGGGGCTGCACACCACTGGTCACATGCCCTGAGCTCTTCAGAGGGCAGTGGAGTAAGTGCAGGGGCCCAGTGTTCCAGGGTCCCCGCGCAGCCACCTCCGTGATGGGTGAGGGTTATGCAGAGAAAATCAGAGCGGCTCCCTTTCTCTGGGCTCAGGGTCATTGTCTCCCTCTCTCCTGGCTCTGGGTCATTTTAGCTCATGCCTGAACCCTTGGGTACCAGGTTGTGTTTGATTGTTTTTCATAGGTTTTGTGTGACCGTTTTTCTGAACTTCTCCCACAAAAGGAAAGAAGGTGTTAGCAAGTTCGCATTCCCTACAATTATTTTCAGTTTTCCAGCTGATCCAGAGGCAGAAGGAAAGCGGAAGGACACTTTCTAGGAGGAAAGTCAAGGTCATGTGCACATAGTACCTGTCATCTATTGGGGCTGAGGGGCAAGCACTGAGCACCCAGAGGAGCTGCCTGTTCAGAGAATAACAGGGAGTGGAGAGCCGTCATGCCCTCCTGGTGCCTGCCTGATACAGAGCAGGGGCAGGAGGCCAGAACAAGATAAGGAAGGGGCTGCAGATTGGGAAGGACCTGGAAGGTTCTGTGAGGATTTTCGCTTTAATTCTGGGTGAGATGGAAGTCCTGGGAGGATTCTGGGCAGAGGGGTTACACACGAGTCTGGCTGCATTCTCTGCTGTCACAGGGTCTGCGTGTCCAGGTCAGACCGTGGGCCAGGGCAGAGCAGGACAGGTCTGGGTGCATGTGGGGTCCATGCTGTAGAGGACACGTGGGGAACTCAGAGTCTGGATGTGCCTTCAGAGCAGAGCCAGTGGGACCTCCTGATGGACTGGCCATGAGGTGAGAGTGTGGAGGGCGTTGGGGATGCTCCAGGTTTCATTCAGATGGTTTAGAGGGAACTTCACAGAAGCATGGTTGGTGGGGAGGTAGGAGCAGGATCTCAGCTTAGGCACACTGAATCTGAGATGCCGGTCAGATGGCTAATGATAGATGCTGAGTGGAAGGTTGGACAGAGGGATCTGAGTCCAGGGAGAGATGGGCACCATCAGTAAGAAAGGACTGGCTTTGACAGGCTGTGCCATGAGCAGCCTCAGGTAGTGGCCTGCACAGCTGAGGTCAGGGCCATTCAGGGACAACTGATTGGGTCCAAGCTACTGAGGGTCACGAGGGAGGAGCCTGCTGATGACCCACCACTGCGTGTGGGCAGTGGTGATGGGGGATGTGGGCACCATGCTCAGCATGTCTGGGAGGTGCTGGGGAGGAACTCAGGTGGGAAGGGGTTGGAGGGGGCTTGGGAAAACTGGAGGCAGAGAGAATGCCTTTCAGGAGAACAGGACAGACGGCAGTGGCTGGAAGAGACAGTATGAGCGCTTTGCTTTTACTACTCTTAAGATGGAGAAAACAGCTTTCTTTGGGCTGGTGGTTATAAGCTGGTGGAGGGGGCAGTGGTGTCCAGGGTGGAGAGGGACAGGTACCGGGGGAGATTACTTAGGTCATGCTGAGAATGGGATCCAGCTGTGAGGGAAAGGTCACCTCCCGGGAAAGGAGAGGTGCTGTGAACACTAGTGAGCTCCTGAGGGGAGGGAGGGGCGGGGATGAGAGTGTGTGTGTGTGTGTGTGTGTGATTGTGTGAATGAGTGTGTGCATGTGTAAGAGTATGTGTGCGAGTGCATGTGTGTGTGAGCGTGAGTATGAGATTATGTGTATGTGTGAGAGCTACGCGTGAGTGTGTGTGAGTGCATGTGAGCGTTTGTGTTTGTGTATGTGTGTGTGTGTGTAGGCAGGCAGGCTCCAGAGCCCAGAAAATGCTAAGTGGCTAAAGTGGCTATAACACTGTGCCTGAGAGAGAAGGTAAAGGTTGTCTGGTGACCAAAGCTAAAGAAGGTATTCATTTCTAGGATGGAATTTCTGACCTTAGGAAAAGACAGTAGGACAGAGGGCTGTGGGATTTTGTGTCAAATTAATAAGAATATGAGAGACGACATATTTCTCATGCAGAATTGGCCTTCCTTATCCATGGGTTGGAACTAGTCAGAAAAATCACACCAGTACTGGAAACATGTAGATCTTCTTCTTGTCATTATTTCCTAGACAATGCAGCCCAACAGCTGTTTACATAGCGTTTCCATCGTATTAGGTATTAGAAGTAGTGTAGTGATGGTTTAAAGAAGAGGTTTGTAGGTTATATACAAATACTGTGCCATTTTATATAAAGGGCTTGAGCTTTTATGGGTTTTGATGTCTGTTGGGATGCTGGAACCAATCCCCTCTGATACCAAGGGATGACTGAGCCCCTAACCT